>JAPXFY010005498.1:0-2500 GCA_030674185.1 Monoplex corrugatus
TTTTTATTTTTGTTTGTTTGTTTGTTTGTTTAGTTTTGTTTTGTCATTTGTTCATCACAAATATTTGTCCTCAGTGAGTATCTTTCAAAAAACTCATCTGGTCTTTTCTTCATCCTTTTTTAAAAAAATATTTTTGGAACACATTAAACTCAAAGTTGTAAAAGCAGCACTGTGTTGTGACTATGTCAATCTTTTAGATCTGCTTTCTTGTATCTATGTACAAATGTACCAGTTATGTATGTATGTGTGCATGTATGTATGTATGTACATGTAATGTATAAAATGTATATATGTATGAATGTATGTGTGTGTGTGTGTGTGTGCTTCTGTCTGTCTGTCTTTCTCTCTCTCTTTCTCTCTCTCTCTCTACCTACCTACCTACCTACCTACTTAGCTAGCTATCTACCTATCTATCTATCTATCTATCTATCTGTCTGTCTATCTATCTATCTATCTATCTATCTATCTACCTATCTATCTATCTATTCATCCATCCACCCATCTATCTATCTGTCTATCTATTTACCTATCTATCTATCTATTAGCTATTTAGCTATCTATTTATCTGTCTACCTACATGTATCTATCTATCTATCTATCTATATGTTTGTCTGTCTGTCTGTCTATTCTCTATCCACTGGCTTTCCTCTTTGTGTCTGTCTCCTGTTCTCTGCCTCTGTCTGTTTCACTGGCTCTGCCTCTCTGTCTCTTGTCTTTGCTTCTCTCATTGCCTTTGTCTCTCTCCCTCCCTCCCTCCCTCTCCCCTCTTTCTCTTTCTATGTTTGGTGTCTCCCCTTGACATTCTGTATTCATTATTCAGTTACGCATTTCTCTGCCTTTATAAATCTGGATATGGCATTCTCCATATTTCAGGATGTTTGCGTATTGTATTTATGTTGTCCATTTAACTTAGGTTTTGCAAAGGATCAAGGAGTCAAGCAGATTAGGTGGAGACATATGGAATTGCCTGAGTGCAACGACATGTTCCTTTTGAAGAAATTCCAGACTGTAACTCCAGAACTCCAGGCTTGAATATATATGTATATATACATATACATATACATATACATATATATAGATAGATAGATATATACATATACATATACATATACATATACATATACATATATATATATATATATATAATATATATATATATATATATTATATATAATATAATATATATAACTGGTTGAAAGATGGTAAGCTTCTCATGGAAAAAGACAAAATATTAGACAGATGGGGAGAGTACATTAAAGACCTTTTCGAAAATGAGAGAAATGAAGAACGCATTATCTGAAAGAACTTTGAAGGACCACCCATAATGAAAGATAAAGTTAGAGCAGACATTGAAAAAGATGAAACCAGGAAAAGCCCCAGGACCAGACAACATTACTACAGAGATGATTGAAGCCCTGGGGAATTTGGTACAGAAAAAATAACAGTCCTCCTAAATGAAATTTACGACAATGGAAAAATCCCCAAAGATATGTCAAAATCAATTTTCATTGCACTTCCAAAGAAGACAGGGCTATAGAATGCGAACTCCATCGCACACAATCAGTTTGATGAGTCATGTAACCAAGATCCTTTTAAGAATAATCACGATGAGGACAAGGAATAGAATCAAAAACAGAAATAGCAGATGAATAATGTGGATTTGTGGAAGGGAAAGGAACTATTAATGCCATATACATCCTAAGAACTATCACAGAGAGGCCAATCGAGATGAACAAGGATTTATATCTGTGCTTTGTTGATTATACCAAGGCTTTCGATTGGGTAAGACATGAAGAATTGATCAACCATCTAGAAAGGCTCAAAATTCTTGGAAAAGATCTAAGAATAATCAGATATATGTACTGGGAACAAACAGCTGCAATGAGAATAAAGAAATGATATAAGCTCCTTCCAAAACATCAAAAGAGGAGTTAGACAGGGTTGTGTTTTGTCACCAGATCTGTTTTCACTCTACAGCGAAAACATCATGAGAAACCAAGAGGAAGACCCTGGATTAAAGGTTGGAGGAAAAATGATAAACAGCATTCGATACGCAGATGACACCGTGCTAATTGCAGAAAATGAAAGGGACATACAAAACCTTGTAAACATACTAGAAATAGAAAGAAAAGGTAAGGGGTTGGAACTAAACAGCAGGAAGACTGAAGTCATGGTGATCAGTAAAACACATGAAATCCCCTCATGCAAAATAACAGCAAACGGCACAAACCTTGAGACAGGTTGATTAGCTTAAATACCTGGGAACGATCATTTTACCAGATGGCAGATGCACATCGGAGATGGCCAACAGAATTGGCCAAGCCAAAACAGCATTCAAGAAGATGACAAGCATTCTTACCAACAAATGCCTATCAATTAACATTGGGAAGAGAGTTCTTGAATATTATATGGAACCAGTACTGTTGTACAGCTGCGAGGCGTGGACAGTCAACAAGCAAATCCAGAACAAGATTAAGGCAGCCGAGATGTGGTTTCTAAG
>JAPXFY010005498.1:10000-14852 GCA_030674185.1 Monoplex corrugatus
GGCAAAAGAAATGAACATCTTCACCACAGATATTCTTCAAAGAACAAATTTGGACGTCACCACAGAAACCAGAGCATAAGGCGTCACACAGTTTCTATGCATGAAGACAACCTGGACCACTGGGAGACAGGACAATCTTACACAAAAGACCAACAATACCACTATGACACCACCAGGAATCCACACAGATCCAGCAGAGATCATGCTGATGTAGGAGCTGTCCACGTCGTCAGGGCGCACACAGAGGAGACTAGAGGAAGAACTCATAAAAGCTCTGAACGCCTGGATTGTGACAGGAGTAATTCCAGACCACTAGTCCCTGGTCCATACTCATATAGCGAAGTGACCAGACGACCAACATCAAACCACAGAAGGTTTGTCTTCCCGAAAGAAAACACTGGCAGGGATCATTCAGTTCCATCTAAATCAAACAGAGTCAGTGCCAAACGGATGTATGGACATCAGCGGGATATAGAGCAGACAGTTGCCCCTTCCCCACGCCACGACACCAGACGTAGCAGGATAGACTCGGTGAACCTTTCCCCAAATGATGACTCTTGTCCTCACGTTGAACGAAGCAGGAAAGACCCAGTGGCCTCTTCCGCATGTGATGGCCCACGTACTTATGACATTTGCAAAAGCATGGACTCAGTGGCCCCTCCCCCACATGATGACCCTTGTGAGGAAGTCAGCCATGACTCAAACAGTGTCGTCCACGAAATCCAGCCTAGTGATCAAAGTGACGATCACACCGATGTCAGTGACAAAGACACCTGTATCTGTGATGCGGAAATGGAAAATATGGGTGAAGTCCTAGCTGAAGATGTATGTGAAGCGACCAAAGAATCGGGTAAAATTAATACTGAGAATGTGAGTACCGATGAGGTCACTGTGCTCAGTGTCAGAACAAAGTCAGCTGATCACATTAACGTTGTGGCACACACTTCAGATCAAGCATTAAATGATACACACAAAATAACACAAAACGCGAACGCCAAAAGCTTGTCAGACTCGCATGCTGACAATCTAGTTCTAGATTCTGATGATCTAGACACAAACCAGAGCATACAGACACCTTCTGTCACCCATGCTCTGCGACCTAGACGTGCTGCCTCCCACACACACGGATAGACGGTAAGAGCAGTGGCCATGCTCCACCAAGGTCTAGCAGTCAGAGCAAAATTACTGATTCGTTTAAGAAAACACAGGCTAAAGATCTGCCCAAAACAAGAAGTAGGCCCCAATTTTCTAAGACCAAACCCAGTGTGAGTGAGGCCTCAGGTACTAACAGATAGGATATCGGCCGGGCCACAATATCAGGTAGACCTGTACGATCTGCCACAGGCAACGACAGTTATATTTGGAATCAGAACACAACATCACCATCGGAATCAAAATGTACTTTGCGTGTAAATACTGCAAATAAATTACATGTTAGTTTCCTTAATTATAATGTAAATGGCCTTTTGGAAAAACTAGAAAATAATGATTTTGCCAATTTTCTTCTCACTTATGACTTTATATGTTTGACAGAAACATTTGTTGCAACTGACTTTGAATCACCACTTTTCAGTGACTTTGTAGTGTTCACGTCTAAAGCCAAGAAGCTGTCTCATCAAGGCAGATATTCTGGGGGTGTTATCGCAATGGTAAGGAAATCATATTCTCGTTTTGTTGAGCAAATCCCAACAGAAACTGAAAACACTTTAGCTATAAAAATCCACAAAGACCTGTTTTCTGTAGACAGAAACATACTGTGGATTTGTACATATCTTCCTCCGTGTGATTCTGTCTATTGGGAATAGCCAGGAAGGTGCATATGGTATTGAAGTGCTGGAGCAATGCATTTTAGATCTATATGACTTGTGTGGTGATTCTTTTTTATTGGTAAATGGGGATCTAAACGCGAGAACAGCGAATACTAATTACAGTTTTAGTGGAGAGGTCGATGATTTCGATGTGAATGTTTATACCGAGAACAGATTTCCCAGAATTTCACAGGACAAAAGCACAAATAAATTTGGTTGTCAGCTGATTGAGTTATGTAATATGTTTGAATGTATGATTTTAAACGGATTGCGTGAAACGGATTTTGACGATGGATGTACATATATTGCGTCCTCTGGGACTAGCACAGTAGACTATTTCATTACTTCCATTGATTTGTTTTCATCTATACACATCAAATCAATCGTTGTTGAGAACATGACGGATTCTGATCACCTACCAATTGTTATGATGGTTGAAATTAAAAATGATATCGTTGAGGCTGGTCATGGTAAAACAAGTCAACCCAAAAACGAGGTTTGTGAGAAATTTATTTGGAAACATGAACTGGAAGCCGAGTTCCACAAAACTTTGAAAAGCAGTGATATTCAAGACATACTTACTTTGGCCACAAATACTCTATATTGCGATGTGGATAGTGGTTTGAATACTTTTGTACAAGGGTCTGAAAGATGCCAGGGCCTGTATGTATAAAACGTATAAAGTTTACTGGAACAAAAGATCAGAATGGTTCGACAAGGACTGTCAGCAAGCAAAAAAAGAAACAAGGTGTAAACTAAATTATTTTAGGAAAACTAGGAAGAAGAAGATAGAATTTCATATGTGGAAGAGAGGAAAACGTACAGACGTTTACTAAAGACAAAGAGACAAGCATTTAGGAAACAGAAAGCAGATTCGCTAACCATGGAAATGACTAATTCATCACAGTTCTGGAAACTGCTGAGAAGTATGGGTTGTGGAAACAAAGACAAAGTCTCAAATGATATTGATATTAATGTCTGGTTCGAGCATTTCAAGAATATTTTTCAAAATTATGGGGGACATGTTGGTGAACATTGTGATATTGAAGTAGATCTATCTGAGGAAAGGGAGCATACTCTAAATAGAGATATATCTGAAGAAGAGGTTAAACGAGCAGTTGGTAAACTTAAGACTGGTAAAGCAAGCGGAATTGACAGCGTTTCAGCTGAAATGTTAAAAAATGGGGGAAACGATCTCATAGCTTTTCTAACAAAACTGTTCAAAATATTTTTGACTCGGGGATTTATCCAAAAGAGTGGTCCAAAGCCATTATCATCCCCATTTTCAAGAAAGGGGATCCTGGAAATGCAGATGATTATAGAGGTATATCTTTATTAAGCATGATATCTAAATGTTACACAACAATACTGAACAAGAGATTACACACCTGGTTAGAAGCTAATAATTTGATCTCAGAGAGCCAGGCAGGTTTTCGTAATAGATACTCAACTGTTGATACATATATTCACACTACATGCTATCATTCAGAAATGCATGCACAAGAAAGGGATGAAATTATATGTTGCTTTTGTTGACTTTAAAAAGGCTTTCGATTCGGTCAGACATGATAAACTCCTTCATTGTATTAGAAAGGAGGGTGTTAAAGGGAAATTTCTCGCATCATTAATGGCAATGTACAAGTCATTGGTGTCATGTATCCGAGTTAACGATAAATTTTCAGAGATGTTTCAATGTCCGGTTGTGTCTTGAGTCCTACATTGTTTTCGATATTTATAAATCAGTTAGCAAATTGTATGGGTGATAAAGGAAAACATGGCATCCAATTACTACCTGGGATGTTGGAAATATTTGTTTTACTCTTTGCAGATGATGTGGTACTTTTCTCAACTACACCAAATGGTTTACAGAATCAGCTGAACGTTTTTAAGTACGTGTTGTAACAATATGAAATTAAAAGTAAATATTGACAAAACGAAGGTCATGGTGTTTAGAAACGGAGATTCCTCGGAAAACGTGAAAAATGGTCATATGAAGAAAATAAGTTGGAAGTGGGAATAATTATTGCTATTTAGGTTTTAATTTCACAACAATGGTAAGTGTCAAAAAAGGTACTGCACATTTAGCAACCAAAGGAAAGAAAGCTGTCATACAGCTAAATAGGGTTCTCCAAAAATTCAAGGAAATGACAATGGATACTTTCTTTAAAATATTTGACGCAAAGGTACAACCCATTCTGTTGTACGCATCAGAAGTATGGGGATTAAAACGAATGGAACACATAGAAAAGGTACATATGATGGCGTGCAAAAGATTTTTAGGCGTGCTTGTTAAGACACCAAACAAGATGGTGTACGCTGATCTGGGAAGATATCCATTATTCGTTAACTCTGTGGTCGCATGCTTAAAATATTGGTTTAAATTGCTACAAATGAGTGCCGAAAGATTTCCGCATAAAGCTTACCAAATGCTTCTGGAATTAGATAGAAATGGAAAGGATTGTTGGGCATCAGAGGTAAGAAAAATCCTGTGTGATACAGGTTTCAACATTGTAATGGCTGCAACAGGGAGTTGGGGATGTAAAACTATTTTTAAACATATTTAGACAAAGACTTGTCGATCTGTTTATCCAAGAATGCACTAGTATTATTAGAGATGGTGACAGATATGAGTGCTATAGATCATTCAAAACAATTTTTGAAAAAGAAAAATATATTTCTGACATGGATACATATTGTCTCAGAGTGGCAATCACACAACTAAGATTTGATGTACTACCCGCTGAATAAAAATTCACAAAAAGGGCATGCCCTTTTTGCAAAACACATATCGAAAATGAATATCACCTTATATATGAATGTCCCACTTATACAGATATTAGAGTAAAATTCCTCAGCTAGAACGCCACTTTATCTACTGCTCAAAGCAGATAATTCTCATCATAGATACAATGTGTCCAGATTTGTTTTTCATGCCATCAACAGACGCAAAAAAATCATGAATGAATAAACTAACGAAAATAAGTCATCACCAGTACTATATTACTGTATTACATTAGTAATTATACACTGCTGTATAGTTAAAT
>JAPXFY010005499.1:0-14851 GCA_030674185.1 Monoplex corrugatus
CCAAAAAGGAAAAAAATAAAAACCACGTAAAAAAAATTTATGAACGCGTATTAAAATATAAGGCAAGAAAGGGGGAAATTTTCGGCCAAAGGGCCTTTTGTCAAGCGTAGATCTCAAACAAACAAACAACACCAGATACAAAAAAATTAGGAAAAAAAATACTAAAAACTTCCTTGTGCTTGCCAGTGAAGGAGAAAAAGGAAATTTCCCCGTCCCCGTCCCAGCCAATAATTTAACCCTTTAAACCCCCCACCTTTATCTCCCAACTGCAAAAAAAAGTTTTAACTTATAAACCCCCCCTTCACCTGTCCACCAGCTTCCGCGGGAAAGGGTGGTAAATGGGTGAGGGAGTCAAAGGTTAAGGGTTTTTTGCTTCACCGGCATGGTTAAAAATTAAGAAAGGATCTGTAGACAAGCCGCGGGAGTCTAAGGGTTAGGAAACCGGCTTTCAGGCAAAGCCGCCCCCTAGAGACTTCAGGCTTAGAGGACTTTTATTATTAAAGGGATAGTAAGCAATTAAAGGCCCTTTGGGCCCTTTTACATTTAGTCCTTGTTTACTCCACACACAAACTCATCATCATCGTGCCATGCTGCAGTCGTTGGAAACCGGCCCCTCCAAAAGAATCTATCTTTTTCGCCGAAAGCCATCTCCAGCACCCTCGTTTTAAACCACCCACAAGCCCCGGTCCGTCTATAAGCAATAAAAAAAAAAAACAAAGAAAAATTTTAAATTAATATAAAAAAGTTGAAAAAACACTTTGAAGAGAGTCAAAAAAAAAATTACTTCACATATAGCCTCTGGTCCTGCGCATTAAAAAGCCTAAACGAAAAAAGCACACATTTAAAATAAATGCTTATCTAAACCTTAAAATAACAACAAAAAAAAGAAAAATAACGTAATCAGAAGCGTTTTAAAACATTTCATCTAGAGAAAAAAATTAAATTGAGGATAAAGATAAAGGGAAGGGAGAAAGAAAGAAGCATTAAGAAAAAAAACAAGGGGGGGGGAGGGGGGCGGAGATAAGGAAGTTAATTAAACCCTTTGACTCCCGACCCTGTCCACCAACGTAAAAACAAAAACCTTTGACACCCTCTGCTTTCTGCAGGTTAAGTTTTGGTCTTGCTAGCAGGGTTTTGACATTGCGGATGCTGGGCCCGGGGTGGGAGTCAAAAGGTAAAGAAAGATGTTAATACTAAACTGTAACATATTCCACGTCCTAGAAGTTATACAAAGTTCAAATGAAAACATTTTCATGTTTTAGCGTGCATTACAACAGCATGGAGAAAGGCGATAAGCCTTTTCCGTCACGTACAGCCGTAAAGTCAACCTATAACACATCCTCCCCCCTCTCTGCCCCCACCAATATACTCTTCCTGGTCACCGGGCTGCTCTCTTCCCCACTGTCCGTTGTGACCATTTTCCAATTTCTGTCCTCAAAAACGCCCTGAAAATGTTCTTGTCTTTTCCAATCTTCTTTATCAATGATCTTGTGTCTGCCTCCATCAAGACTGCCCTCGTTTTTTTTCTTTGCTGTCCATGGAACTCTAAACATTCTTCTAAAAACCATATCTCGGCCGCCCAATCTTGTTCTGACTTGCGTCTGAATGTCCACCCCAAACCCCTAAACAGTAGGTTCTAAAAAAATTTCAAGAACTCCTTCCTATGTTAAATGATAGACTATTGTTGGAAGAACGCTTTTATCTTCTTGAATGGGTTTTGGCTTGGCGGATCTGCTGGCAAATTTCTGATGGCATCTCCCGTTGGTGATATGGCCGTTCCCGATTTTAAACTTGTCACCCTTTCCCTAAATTTGTGCTTTTGCTGTTATTTTTGCATGGGGGGATTTCATGTTTCTTACTGATTACCGATTCAGTTTTTTTGCTATTTGCCCAAACCCTTTATTTTGTTTCCTACTATTATATCACAGGTTTTGTAGGTCCTTTTCATTTTCCCCAAATCGCCGGTTCTCTACGAACTGTTTTTTAACATTTTTTCCCCCCCACCTTTATCCGGGCTTCTTCTAGGTTTCTCAAAGGGTGAGTTTAATATGGCTCAAAAGGGTTTATTAGGCAAAGGTATTTAATCTGGGAAAGAATTTTAATTGGGGAAATATTTCGGTTTCACTAAAAGGGAACAATGCAGTTGCAAAATCTTCTGCTCAGTGCCCCGTCAGAAGAATTGTTTAGGCCTACTTCCCCCCCCCCCCCCACCCCCCACCCCAACCCCGCTAATTTTTTTGCGTTTATTCTTTGTTGTATTTTGTATTCTAAAACAAAAACCAGCGGGCCGAAAAGTAACCCCTTTTTTGCTTTTTTATGTTAAACGCGTTTTTTCTGAAAACTACTTTCAGCCTACTGTATCCACTTCTTTTCACCATCCTTCCAAATTTCCCTTTTTCTACTCTTAAAATTTTCTTTTGCTGTGATCCACAAAGCACAAACACTTTCCTTTCACGCAAAAGTCAAGGGTTTTTCACTCGTAAAACACGCCCGATATACTACGAGTTTTTTAAATTTATTTAAAAGGGGAATCGCCGCACGGAAAACTCCATATGCCTCCACCCAAATCACCAGCAATTACTAACAGTTTTCCTACCCTGCACAAAACCCTATCGTGGAAAGGGTCTTGAAACGGGGAAAGGGGAGAAGGGACCCTATCAAACACTAACTGACCCCACCAAAACGACTGAAACTTTAAGAGGGGCAGCAACATCCAGATTTTAATTTGCGGGCTGGGTTTGAATTTTACTACAGGAAAAAACTATGTCAGAATTCCAGCCGAAAACCAAAAAATCTTAATAAAGAAGATTGGGAAAAAGACAAGAAACTTTTAAGGACATGTTATAAGCAAGAGAAATAGGACCTAGCCCAAAAGAAAGCTGAGGAAAGAGAGCACCGGAAAACCCCGGGAGAAAATACTGGAGACTTGCAAGTGGCTGAAGGACAAGGGGGTGGGGTGTACGGTAAAGTTCGGGCTATGGCCCCCGGGTATATAAGGCGCACCCACAAAATTTATAAAAAAATTTTAACTATTTTCACACATAACCCAGGGTTTTAAATAAGCCGCATTTTTTCAATGATGATTATGATGGATGATGATACGTATTTCCTGCGGTCTGGTTGGCTCTTTTTGATAGAGCATGGAATCGAAAAGGTGCCAGTTCAATCCCAGCCCGCACTTTTAAACCCTTTGACCCCTCCCCCTTCTATCATCATCCTGCATTTCAACAAGACAGCAAAGAAAAAAACTAAAACCCTTTACTTCCTCACCCCTACCCCCATTTTCTTCAGGAAGCTGAAGGATAGGGGGGGAAAAGTAAAGGGGTTAAAGGGTTTTTGCAGCGGCAGGCAGGATGCGGGAGTCAAAGTGTTAAAAACGGGCCGTCTCTGCCCACTTAGGTTTCCTCATTGGGGTGATGTCAATTACTTTTTAAAGATCACCACTTCCCCTTCCTTTTTTCCGGGCCCTTTGCCAGCTCATGGAGTTTTTTTCGGTGGCTAAAGGAGTTTGTCGGATAATTGCTGGCAATTGGGGTGTAGCCCTAGGATTTGTCTGAGCGCGGGAATCCCCGTTGAAAAAACCAAATTCTGACAGTTTTGGGGTGAGCCCGACGGATTTGTCTGAGCGCGGCAAAAATCCCTTTGAACAAACTAAAAAACTACAACTCTTTAATTTTAAAACCATAAGTGAAAAAAAAAAACGTTGGTAAAAATTGGTCAGAATCCCGGGCCATCCTTTTATCTCATTGCTTTGACCCCAATGCGTCACACGGAAACTGGGTCCACTTTCACACAGCACAGAAAGGAGACCGAGATTCGCGCCTCTTGCGGTAAGGTTTTGGGTTTTGACGTCTCAAGGAAAAAATACCCTTGAGGCCTGAATTCGAGAAAACTATTCCCGCTCATTTTTCAAGGGACTCTTCAGAATTCATGGCTTTTGGGCCTGAAAATAAATCTTTAGAATAATCGGGGTTTTCTTTTCCCCAAAGATGAATCCAAACTTCTAATGGAAAATGCTGCGATTGGGATTTCCAGAGAATTATACAAATTTTTTTTAATGAGCTGCTAGGTTCCCCCTTAAAGATTTCCTTCCAGTTATCTAAAAAAAATCTTTGACATTGTTTTTTGATTTTGCTGGTATTTTCTTTTAAGACTTTTTTTTCCCCCTTAAACAGATGTAATGTTTTTTTTTTTTATTATTGATGATGCTTTCTTTGATTTTGTCGTTGGGCTGCTGCTAAAAAATTTTTTGCAAATTTTTGTCCAGCAGCCATGTAGTCTTTTTGGCGTTTTTTCTTTCTTGCTCCATAGCTGGTGGTGGTTTTGTTTTTGTTGTTTGTTTTTGTTGTCGTTGTTTTGTTGTTTTTTCCTTTTCATTTTTTGATTGAAAATAGGCTTTTTTTCGGTGCATGTATAACGTGTTTTGTTTTTTGTTGTTTGTTTTGTTTTTTTTGGGGGAGGGGTTGTTTTTTTTTTGTTCTTTCTCCTCCTACTTCTTTCTCTCCTCTCTCCACCTATCTCTCTCTCATACTCTCTCCCCTCTTTTCTCTCTCTCTTTCTCTCTTCTTCTCCTTTCTCCTCTCTCTTATTCTCTGTCTCTCCTTTCTCTCTTCCTTTTTCCTTCTCTCTCTTTCCTCTCTTCTTATTTTCCCTTTTCCCCTCCACGCGCGCGCGGTATATTGTTGCTCTTTTGTATACCTGTCTATGGCGGACGTGATTCTTAGTGTTTTTTAGTTTCTGTAAGCCACCGGACACACAGATTTTTTACAGGATCTTTAACGTGGTTTTTGAGTTCTGCGCGTTTACACACGAAGCGGGGGTTAGGCATTGAAGCAGGTACAGTTGACCTGGAAGGGGGAAAATCTTCACCCTTTATGTACCAGGGAGGAGCGGGGGGAAATCTTCACCCCTTTAGTACCTGGTAGGAGCGGGAAAACTTCACCCTTTAGACCGGGGGGGAGATGGGGAAAATCTTCACCCTTTATACCAGGGGGGGATGGGGAAAATCTTCCCCTTTTTCTACCAGGGGGAAGGGGGGAAAAAATTCACCCTTTATCTACCAGGTGGGAGATGGGAAAATCTTTACCCCTTTTTTTTACCAGGTGGGGTTGGGGAAAATCTTCACCCCTTTATTACCAGTGGGAGTGGGGAAAATCTTCACCCTTTATCTACCAGGTAAGATGGGAAAACTTACCCCTTTTTCACCAAGGGAGGGGACGGGGGAAAAACTTCACCCCTTTTTCTACCCCGGGGGAGAGGGGAAAATCTTCACCCTTTTTTTTTTAAACCCGGTAGGGGATGGGGAAAAACTTCACCCTTTATGTTTCCGGGTGGGAGATGGGGAAAATCTTCACCCTTTATTACCAGGTAGGGGATGGGGGAAGAAACTCCCCCCCTTTTTCACCAGGGGGGAAAAACCCCGGCAGACAAACCTAATAAAAGACCTGCTGCCTACCACACTTCCGTGGGTTTTGGGAGTAAATTCTCGCTTGCACACAGGTGACCCCGGTTCGGGTTTTCCCGTTGATCCCCCTTTTCGGGTCGCGTGTTTTAGGTTGTAGCGGCGTGCACTCAAGATCAAGCTGATGCCCGAAGTTAATCCCAGCTGGGGACTGAAGTTGGCCCCTTCATGCTTTTCTTTATTTTTTGGGTCCCGTCGGGCCAGTGGGAGCGCCGGCTAATAAAGCAGTGGGCTGGGGGTTTGAACCTCGGCGAGGACCCCCAAAATGTTTTTTTACACTAATGTCTCTTTTTTATTTGAAACGAGAGTTCAAACCACCTGCAGTTAACGGTTAACAATTTACTCCCATTTTGATGTTACGTGATTCTGAAAGGGTCATTTTTAACCACCACCCACAGGACACCACCACCCCCAGCCCGTTTTTACGTTCCCCCTTTTAACATTTTGCTAGCGCATGGGGTTTTGCACGTCAAGGAAAACCACCCGATTATACTTGGCAATTCTGGTGCAAAAGTATATACTGTTGCTCGAGCGTGGTGAATTCTTCTTAAAAAAAAACAAATTGAAATTTAGTTTTAAGTTTGAGTCTTTGTACCCCCAGGACTTACAGGCCAACTTTGGGCATGACATAAAAAAACCTTTGAAAAAGAACACAATATCATGTGTCTCAGGGGGGCAACGGGCAAGACCCAAAAGAGACAGATTTGAATGAAAATTCCATGAGATGGTTTGGAAAAAAACCTGCCAAACATTACATCGTACAACAGCGAATCAATGGTTTTTGGGCCCCTTAATTTGATGCCATTTAAACCCTTTGACTCTCGCACCCTGCCACCCAATCCCCTCGTCAACCATGATACAAAGCAAAAAACTTTAACCCTTTTCACTCCCTCACCTTTCACCAGCTTTCTGGGGGATAACGGGGAAATTTGGAAGAACCCATGTCAAACATTAAACACCCCCTTTTTTACCAGACCAGATGCCAATTTAAACCCTTTTACTCCCCAAACCCCGTCCACCCTCCTGCCGTCAACCATGCTATTAAGGAAGACTTAACCTTTGACTCCCCCCCTTTTTACCAGCTTCCGGTGAAAAGAGAGGTGACGAACAAAGGGTTAAGATTTTTCAGTTGATCAGGTTCAGGAATCAAAGGGGTTAATTTAAAAAAGGGCCCCCCTTCGAGCTTACAAACGAATGGGGGGCCTAAACCGTATGGCGGCCATGGCACGCCGGATAGATGGAGAGCAGACACACGCACATCACAAAACACCGTACGCCGGTTCCCCGTTCGCGACCAGATTCATCACAAGGGGCCACTCCCTACAAAACAAAAAAAAAAAAGTACAGAAAAAAATCTGATATCTCTTGACTGTTCGGAAATGGGAACCCAAATGGTGTTTTCTTGTGACATTTACAAAAGGGTTAGGTTATGGGTTTTTTGGAAAAGGTAAATTTGGGTCAGCAAACAACCGCCGGGGGAAAAAACTCCCAGGGGTATTGATAATCACCACCCCAAAAAGAACAAAATCGTATTTAAACACAAAAAAACAGGACAACTTTTTTTTATTCACCAACTGACTTTTGTCAAAAGTACCGAAGAAACAAAACGCACGTTCCGTACTCGAGGGCAAAAAAGAAACAAAGAATTTCCATTAGCATTTTTTGAACAGAAAAACAAAACTTTTACTTTATTTTTTATTTTTTAAAACTTGTCTGTGAGTGTGTGTTTCTCTCTGTGTTTTGTGTGGTGGTGTGTGTGTGTGTGTGTGTGTGTGGGGTGTGTGTCTGTTGTTTGGTTTGTGGTGTGTGTGTGTTGTGTGTTGTGTGGTTGTGTTGGTTTTGGGGTTTTTTTGTTTGTGGTTTTGTTTGTGTTTTGTTGTGGTGGGGTGTTGTGTTGTGTTGTCTTGCTTGTCTTGTCTTGTCTTGGCTGTCTTGGTTGTGTTTTGTGTGGTTTGGTTTTGTGTCTGGTGTGTACGTGAGGCTTATGTGTTTTTGGGGTGTTTTGTGTGTAAGTGTGGTGTTTTGTGCATGTCTGTGCGTATGTTTTGTGAATCATGTGTTGGGTTTTTTGTGTGTATTTGTTTGCATTTTTTTTGTGTTTTTTGTGTTTTCCACCCGCGTGGGTTGCACGTGAATGTCTATGGGGTATATGTAGTGTGCGAGTGGGAAAGAAGGGGACAGACAACAACAGAGCGAACGAGACAGCAACAGACAACCACCCCACACAACAACAGGCAAAAATGCGGGCTAAAAAAAGAAGAGACGACGTCAACAGACGATAGCAGGCAAATAGAGACAGAATGAAAGACATTTGACAGAGAGGCAGAGAAGAGAGATAAAAGACAGAAAGAACAAGACAGACAGATAGAGAGGCAAGACAGAGGATGAGACAGAGAGAGACAGAAAGAGACAGAGACAGACAGGCAGAGGAAGAAGATAGAGACGAGAGAGACACAGACAGAAAGAGACGACAAGAAAGAGAGAGAGGATAGAGAGAGAGAGAAGCCAATTTTCCACATATGTCGTGCGGGTTGCGTGCGTCTGGTGCGTGTGGTGCGTATTGGCGTACGGGGGGTTTTGGGTATTGTGGTGGTTGGGGTTTGTTGTTGTGTGTGGGTGTTTGTTTTTGTGTGTGGTGTGTAAATGTGTGTTGTGGTGTGTGTAAGTGTGTGTGGTGTGTTTGTGTGTTGTGTGTGTGTGTGGTGTTTGTGTTTTAATTTTCAACTTTT
Organism: Monoplex corrugatus; assembly: GCA_030674185.1. Taxonomy (NCBI): domain Eukaryota; kingdom Metazoa; phylum Mollusca; class Gastropoda; order Littorinimorpha; family Ranellidae; genus Monoplex; species Monoplex corrugatus. The sequence continues at coordinate 8,191 of JAPXFY010005499.1, forward strand.
AATTACCGTTGATCTGTGTGACATGCCTCGATCCCCCGTCAAAAAATTTGCAGTAGGGGTTAACCTTTAGTTCGCATTTATTTTCTGTTGGGTTTTTTTTTTTTTTTTATTTCTCTCTTTTTTTTTTTGGGGGCTTTTCTTAAAAGGTAAACCCACCTTTTTCGATTCCCCCTTTTCCCTCCTTCCCCCCCCCTAGCCTATTGTCGTTATTTTGTTGTTGTTTTTGTTGTTGTTGTTGTTATAGAAAGGTAGATCTTTTAAAAATCGACTAGAAAGACGAGCGAGAAAGAGAGAGAGAGAGGGAGGGAGGGGGGGAGAAGGACAGAGAAACGAGAGAGACAGACAGAGAGAGAGACAAAAGAGGGGAGAGAGAGAGAAAAAAAAAGAGAGAAAGAGACAGAGTCAGGAGAGAACAGAGACAGAGAGAAACAAAAGAATGAACAACCCCGACAGAGGGCAGACACACAGACAAAAATAAAAGAAGAAGAAAACAAGAAAAAATTTCTTAATTAAACGGGCTTGGAGTGTATTAAAAATGAATTTTTTCGCCCTTTTCCATACCCTCCACCCAAAATCTTTCCCAGCAAAACACCAGGGGAACCACGGGCCCTGCACAAATCCTGTGTGTGAAAGGGGTCTTAAAGTGGAAAAGGTGGGGGTGGAAAGAGGGGGGGGGGGACTGGGACCTATGAAACACTAAGCTACCCGCCAAACTGATAAAAAACGTTAAGATGGAAGCAAACAGGCCAGTTTTTAATGGCAAGCGGGATTGAACTCGAGACATCAGATTTGGGCCCCCCAAAGCCTGTCAATAGGCCCAATCAGCCCCATATAATAGAGATGTGGCACAAGTTAACAATGTTTTTTTTTTTTTTTGGCATCCAGTTCCCCCCCAAAAGGGATTCGCTCCTTTTTTATTTTAAAAATATCAACAAGAAAAGGGGGACTATCATACATTTAAGATCTGAAATCATCATCTTCTATCACATCATATCATCATCTCATCATCATCATCAACTAAATCATTTTTCACCTTTGGGCCCCTTTTGCCGCAGGGGTTTGGCGACCATGGATTTCCCAAACGTCCTGTTTTTTTTGTCAAGCATCTCTTCCTCCCCCTTTCCCCACCTTTTCTGCAAGTCCGCTAATATCTTTCCCCGGGGGTCTGCCGGGGTGCTCTCCCCCCTTTTCATTTTTTCCGGTGACCAGGGTTTCCAATTCCCCTTTCCTCAAAAAATTGGCCTAAAAATGTTGCCTGTCTTTTCCTAATCTTTCTTAACAATGACTTTGTCGCCTCCAAAAAAGACGCTCGTTTGGTTTCTTTGCGTAAAACCAGGAACTCTCAACTTCTTCTTAAAACCACATCCCGGCTCCTCATCTTGTTCTGGTTGCTTGTTGACTGCCCCACGCCTCAAAACCAACAAAGTATTGGTTTTAATAACATTCAAGAACCCCTTTTCCCCCTGGGTTAAAATTTTAGGCTTTGTTGGTGAGAATCTATTCCTTCTTGAAGGCTGTTTTGGCGGGCGTTCATCTCCCCGTCGGGTGAAAAACTTTTCCCCGTATTTAAAATTTTCAACAAAAACATTTTAAAATTTTAAACAAAAAAAACCCCCGGAGTGTGGATTGGGCCCCCGGAGAACAGTGCCCCCCCCACTCTCCACACAATAAACCCCCGAATCAATATTTAAAACCCTGTTTTAGACAGAAAGGGTTTTTTTCTTTTTTAAAAATTTAAAGGAAATTGCAGCCCGGGAAAGGGGTTACCATTGTGCTACCCTTTTTTTTTTTTTTTTTTTTTTTTTTTTTTTTTTTTTGGGGGGGTCCCATTTTCTACGCCACTTTAAATGGCCACAGGCGGGAACATTTTTACAATGCGATGATGAGAGTAATTGAAGATGATAATCTGGTCAGGGTTTCCCCTCTAATTGAGACTGCGTGACGGGACGAACACTAGCTTTCTGTTATAAATATCTTTTTCGACCGGGGCCGCGAATACAGACATCTCGGTGCTGGTCAAAAAGATTTGAGCAACACCCTCAATGACCACCCCAAATGACCCATAGCCCGCCCAACTTGGGTAAGGGGGGTTTAAAAAGTCAAAAAACCCACAAACTTTTTTTGAAGGGACTAATGGGGATTCGAACTCACAACCTTCCATCCGGTTCCCGTTGCGCTAATTTACTCCCCCAAAGGGTGACTCAATTCCAAAAATTTCTACTTTTTAAGATACTGTGACCTCAAAGCATAGAGAAATAAAAATTTAAAGAAGTGGGGACAAACATGGCGCAAAACATCAAAAAAATTTTAATAATTTTCTCAGAAATTCCTCGAAAAATTTGTTTACCACACCTTCCTGAAAATTTTTGACAGGTCGGGGTTTTGCCGGGACTAAAGAAGGGATTTTTTTGTTTGTTTTAAATACCAAAACCTCCATACAAAAAATGGCCTGTTCTCTCTTCGTAAAGCTTCCCATCATTCTGGTGGGTCAGGTTAGTCCCCGAGAGGGGTGTGTGTTTTGATTGTGTGTGCGTGGTGTGGTGTGCGTTTGTGTGTCTGTGTGCCTGTTGTGTGTCTGTGTGTACTGTTGTGTCTTGTGGTCTCTCTGTGTGTCTGGTTTGTGTATCTGTGTTTTTTATGAGTAAGGAGAAGAGGTGTGGTTGTATGTTGGTTTTGTGGGTGGTTGTGTGTTTGTGTTGTTTTGGGTTTTGTTTTGTCGTTTTGTGTGTCTGTGTTTGTGGTGTTTTGTGGTGTGGGTTGTGTGTTGGGTTTGTGTGGTGTTGTTGTGTGCACGCGGCGGGGTGTGTTTGTGTCATCTTAACATGGGCCCTTGACTTAAACTTAACCTTTTGCAACTTCTGAAAAAGTGACCTAAAGACAGACACTGATACAGATACGACACAAATAAGACAAGGCATACACAACAAGAGACAGACAGAAAAAAAAACACGACACACGCAGACACAGAAAAACCACTAAACACGCACACACATAAACACAATTTTCCAAAAAAACTTGGGGAACCACAAAACCCCACACACCCCCGCGCGCGCGCACGCACAACACACACACCACACCACACACCACACAACAACCAACACCACACCCCACACACACCTACCCCAAAAGCTGGCCACAAACACCCCTTCCCGTCGATATAAAAAAACCCCGTCTTTCTTTCTTTCTCTCCTCCCTCTTTCTTTCTCCTCTTGTCTTTTTTCTCTCCCCTCCTCTTCACCCCTTCTCTCTCTCTCTCCTCTCCCTCTCTCTTCTCCTCCACTCTCTCTCTCTCTCTTTTTAACTGCCTTTCTCTCTGTCTCTCATTGTCTTTTTCTTTTTTTTTTTTTCTTTTTATTTTTTTTAAGGGGGATTAAAAAACAAAAAAAAGGAAAAAAGCCAAGTAAAACGTGGTAAAAAAGGCGAAGACAACTGTTCTTTTTCATTCCCCTTTGTTTTTTACATTTGTCACTGTGCCTTACACTGTGCCCGGGATCAGAGAGTCTTTTCTTACCAAACCCAGTGGGGAAAGTAAAGGGGGAGGGCAAAAGTACACGCACCACACACACCATGCACCGCGCGCACACACACCACACACACACAAAATATACCACACCACAAACACACATTGCACAAACACAAACAACAACAAAATATTCAACACACTTACGCACAAAAACACCACACCAAACACACACAAACATACACACAAAAAATATACACACACACAAAAACACACGGGCCCCACACAAATCACATACACAAAACCACGCACCTAACCCCCAACACCACCCCACACCCACACACCCACACACATACGCCAAACACACACAAACAGCACAAACACCCCCAACCCCAAAAAAATACACGCGCGGGGCACACCACACACCCCACAAATACACGCACACACACAAATACACGCGCACACACACACACACACACACACACACACACACCCCCACACACACGCAACAGCACCACACAGACCACCACAAGACCCCAAAAAAACCCCGTCCACAAACAGACCCCCGGAGAAAAAAGTCCAATTTTTTTAACAATAAAATAAAATTCAAATAAATATGCGCAAAAACCGTAAAAAACAAATCTAAGCCGACCCATTTGGGGCCCCCATCTCACCTTGTTTACAAACCCAATGGGAGGGGGGGAGAGACAAGGGTTAACTTCTGCTGTCACAACCGAATCAAACTTTTAACCCTCTCTGTAGTGGTGTTTGGTGGTTGCCAAACTAAATATAACTGAGGTGTGGGGTTCCAAGCTCATCAGCCACATTTGTGGGAGATATCGTTGTTTCCCCCGTGTTTAATATGGGCTCGTTGGGAAAATCGGGGAACGAGTCGGTTTTTTCCCATTTCAAAATGGACCTTGACGTTTTTGGTTAACTTTTCCCTTCAACGCTGCGGTAGTTGTATCTCTTGGGTTGGTTCAGGGAAAAAATTATATGAAAGGATTGTAGAAAATAGGGGCCAAAATATACTTTTGACATCACCATTATCCCCCCTTATAATGTAACTTCAGGGCAGTGTGAAAAATTGTCCTACTTATTAAAAAAGACATTAAAAGGGAAATTTTCACAAAAAAACACACAACAAACAACAAACAATTTTCAACACACAAAATGGCAAAAAAAACACAAATAACAATTATCCAACCAACCATTTTTCAACTTATTATTTTTTGTCTTCTCTCTCCCTCTCCTGTCGTCGTCTGTTCCCCCTCTCCCCTCTCTCTCTGTCTACTCTCTCTCTTCTTCTCTCCCCTTTTTCCTCTCTCTCTCTCTCTCTATCTGTCTGTTTTCCTGTCTCTTTCTATCTCTCTCCCTCTCTCCTTTTCCCCTTTATCTCTCCCCCCCTTTTTTTTTTGTCTCGTCTGTCGTCTGTCGTTTCTCTTTTTCTCCCCTTATCTGTCTGATTCGTCTCCCTTCTCTCTCCTCCTCCTCTTCTCCTCTCTCCTCTCCTTTTATCTCTCCCCGCCTTTCGTCCGTCTCTCTCTCTCCCTCGTCTCTCCCCTCTCTCTCTGTCCCTTCCTCAAACCTCTCTCCCCTTGCTCTTCTCCCCCCTTCTTTGTAAAAAAAATTTGACACTCAGATGGGGGAAAGCAATGAAAAAAACCCTTTTGTTTTTTTTCCCTTTTAAAGATGTTTTCAACCCAAAAATATCTGTAAAATGTTAGAAATACCACTTGAGGGAACTCTTAAAAAATTCGGTTCATGGCTCGTATTTAAAAGAAAACTCAAGGGTATTTTTTTCCACAAAAACTATCAAAAAGTTTTCTGTTTTTTATGAAAAAAAAAAAATGCAGGGAAAGAAAAAATATAGATTAAAAAAAAGAAACACCACGAGGTATTGCGGATGGCCCGGAGCACCAAGCCTCGCCACCTCCGGACAAATCCCCGACCAAGCTTCCGACCCATTCGGCGACTTTTTCATCGGAAAGGGGGGCTGTCCTTGCGCTGCTGACCCTTTCGGACCCCAGTCACCCCTTTGCCTGTTTAAAACCCAAAAATGGCAAGGGGGGGGAAAAGAAAAAACCCCGGGAAAAACCCACACAACGCGCCCCAACCTCTGGCAAAGAGAGAATAAAAGACCTTTCCATCGTCCCACTCTGCCATCTCCTTTCGGGGACCCCCCTCCCCAAAAAGAAAAAATGACAAGGAAGACAAAAAAAAATTTTGTGTGTGTGTGTGTAAATTTTTTTTCTGAATATATAGTAATGAAATTTCTCCAAGAGATAGACGTGTTTCTCTACTGAGAGCAAAATATCCCAAAATTTTTATCTTTCCCTGCTCAATTTCTCTTTGACGTTTTGAAATACAGAAAACGAAAGTTTTGATCAACAGTAAACATGCTGTTTTTTTAGACATTTTTTTTTTTTTTTTTTAATTTTTATTAAACAAAATTTGGGTTTTTATCGTTAAAAAAATTTGTTAAAACCATGCACTTTTGAATATTTTAATGGATTTTTTTTTGACATATTGAAACTTATTTTGTGGAAATTTCCTATTGAGGTGTTTTGTGTGTGTGTGTGTGTGGTGTGGTGTGTGTGTGTGGTTGTGTGTGGTGGTTTTGGTGTGTTGGGGGTGTGTGTGTTTGTGTGTGCGTGTGGGGGTGTAATGTTGGGGGTTCCCCGTGGGGTTGTTGGTGAGTGGGTTTTTGGGAGTATGTGTGTGTTTGTGTGGTTATGTATGTGTGATGTGTGTTGTGTGTAGGGTGTGTGTGAAGTGTGTGTGTGTCATATTGGGGTCGTGCGCGCGTGCACGATCCTTTGATGTCTTAACCCTTTCACTCCCGACCCTGTCCTCCGCATTTTTCATTGTCAACCCGCTAGCAAAGCAAAAACTTAACCCGTTGACTCCCTCACCTACCCCCGCTTCCGCAAAGCGGTGGATAGGGGGGGGGGGAAAACAAAGGGTTAGGGTTTTGCAGTTTCGATAGGGTGGGGGGCCAAAGGGTTAAAATAAACGCGGGTTTGTGAGTAAAAAACAGCAAAGATTATTGTTTAACGTGTCTGTGCTGTGACTAGTCAGTTTTTGTTAACTTTTACAATAATAGTTTACTTTCAATTTACTGTTACTTTAAAATCAGCTTTCTTCTTTTTTGAACAAAAAGCTTTAAAAGATAATCTTTTTTTGTTGTCTGTTGCCTGC
>JAPXFY010005500.1:7500-10000 GCA_030674185.1 Monoplex corrugatus
TTGGTGAATGGTTGGTTGGTTGGTTGGTTGGTTGGTTGGTTGGTAAATGGTTAGTTGGTGGGTTGGTTGGTTGGTTGGCTGGTTGGTTGGTTGGTTGGTTGGTAGGTTGGTTGGCTGGTTGGTTGATTGATTGGTGGATTTGTTGGTTGATCAGCTGATTGGTACCTCGGTTGGTTGGTTGGTTGGTTAATTCGATGGTTGGTTCGATGGTTGGTTGGTTGGTTGGCTGGTTGGTTGGTTGGTTGGTTGGTTGGTTGGTTGGTTGGTTGGTTCGTTGGGTGGTTGGTTCGTTGATTGCTTGGTTGGCATGCTTCTTTCTTTCTTTTCTGTCTTTGTTTCTTTTGTTTTGTTGGTTTCTTTGTTTCCTTTCTTTCTGTCTTTTTAATATATTGGTTCCTTCGTGGCTTTTTTTCATTTGTTCGTTTGTTTCTTTGTTACTTTGTTTGTTTGTTTTTTGTTTGTTTCTGTTTTTGTTCGTTTTATCGCTTCTTTTCTTATTTGTTTATTTCTTTCTATGTATTATTGATTGATTGTTTGGGGTGTTTTGTTTGTTTGTTTGTTTTGGACCATTCGTTCAGATTTTGCCTAAGTTTCTGACCACGTTGGTATTCGAGACAATGATCAGGCTAACTGCCTTGCCAAAACTGCCACAAGTCAAAAGATGTCTAAATGTTTCATCCCTTACACAAATCCAAAGGCCAAAGTACAAACGTACGTGAACAATCTCTGGCAGGAGGACTGGAACAACCAGACAGACAACAAACTTCTCCAAATCCACCCTGACATTAAACACATTCTCCCATCTGTTCCTGGGAATCATATGAAACAGACCGTGTTATGCAGGTTATAAAAAATGAAGAAGCATCAAGGCACATATCATCTGGCGGGTCACGGAGCATCAAACACCTTAGTGAATGCTTGCATGTGCACAATGTATAACATAGCCGTATACAGCTGACTCCTTAAAGAATCTCTTCAGAGCCGTCCCTCCAGATACAATTTTGAAGTTTTTTACAAGAGTTAAATAGGTTTGGTCTTTTATGATTATACATATAACAAAGATTTTGAAATACATTTTAGACGTGAAAAGATAATTGTGAGCTTGGTTTTTAACTGATGTCTTTTTAATTTAACTTGAAGTCGTTTTTAACGTGGTGTTAGCCCTGACATGGCTCTAGTGATCGGCTGTGCAATAAAGCAATATGAACGTCAGCAAATGGTTAGCTTGTCATTGTCATGACGCAATATGAACGTCAGCAAGTGGTCAGCCTGTCATTGTCATGACGCAATATGAACGTCAGCAAGTGGTTAAAACGTCATTGTCATGACGCAATATGAACTTCAGCAAAGTGTTAGAGTGTCATTGTCATTACTTACTTACTTACTTACTTACATACTTACTTACTTACTTACATATTTACTTACTTACTTACATACTTACTTACTTACTTACTTACTTACATACTTACTTACTTACTTACATACTTACTTACTTAATTACTTAATTACTTACTTACTTACTTACTTACTTACTTATTTACCTATCTATGTCATCTTTTCTGTCCTCGGAAATGAACAACAGACTAGTGGGGCTATGATGAAGGAAATATTAATAATAATAATAATAATTACAATATTTATATAGCGCAAAATCTTGATAAAATCAAATCTAAGCGCTGAAACAGACACACACGCACGCACGCACGCACGCACGTACGCACGCACACACACGCACGCAGACACACATACACACACACACACACACACACACACGCATGGCTATAAATGGGGAGAAAGAATAAAAGCAATAAAAGCAAGAATAAAAGCAATGGAAAATTATAGAGAGCATATCATATACAATTATATATTATAACAATGTGATTCCCCTCCGAGCGGAGACAGGCTGCAGAGGGGGGTAGAGTGAGGTTAGGATTTTATGCAGAGGAGAAAAGGTGAGTTTTGAGAGCGGACTTGAAGGAGACAAAAGTAGGTTGCTGACGGACTGAGAGAGGAAGTTTGTTCCAGGAGAGCGGACCAGAAACAGAGAAGGCTCGTGGACCATAGGTATTGAGCTTAGTGCGTGGAAAGCGAAAAGTCAGAGGATCGGAGGCAGAGCGGAGGGTACGTGAGGGAACATAGATCTCAAGTAGGCTTGACAGGTAATCGGGGCTGCGTTATTAAGGCTTTTGTAGCACAAGGTGTCTAGTTTTGTACTGTATGCGCTTTGATACAGGGAGCCAGTGAAGTTGTGCCAGGAGAGGAGATATGTGGTCAGCTTTTTTCTTTTTGAGTACAAGGCGTACAGCATTGTTTTGAATGCGCTGTAGAATGTGAAAGATGGAGGCAGGAAGACCAGACAGGAGTGAATTGCAATAGTCAATGCGAGGCATTATGAATGAGAGAACGAGTTTTGCAGTTGTTTCGACAGAGAGATACTTCCTGATCAGGTTTATACGATGGAGATGATAGTAGCAAGATCTGGCAGTTTGAGAAACAAAGT
>JAPXFY010005501.1:0-14846 GCA_030674185.1 Monoplex corrugatus
TTTTGCACTTGGGATATTGGGACTAACATTTATTGTTCCTATTTATTATTTTGCACTTTACATACTTGGGACTGAAATTTATTTTTCCGGTTTATTGTTTTGCACCTGGAATATTGGGACTAACGTATATTCTTCTAAATTGTTATTTTGGATACTGACACTAAAATTTATACAGTAGCCTACTTATTATGCACTTGGGATCTTGTGACTTAAAATTGGATATGGAGACTTAAAGCTTACCATTATTTTGCGCTTAGAGTGTTGGGACTTAAAATTTCTAATTTGTCACTTTGGATGTTCGAACTAAAGTATATTTTGCACTATGGATATTGGGACTTCAGGGTAATGTTTGTTATTTTGCACTTGGTTTTGTGTATGTGTGTGTGTGTGTGTGTGTGTGTGTGTGTGTGTGTGTGTGTGTGTGTGTGTGTGTGTGTGTGTGTTGTTTTGTTTTGCACAATGGGTATAGGAACTTAACTGTATTCTTTGTTATTTTGCCTTTTGGATATTGCGACAAAAGTTATTGTTGTTTAGCTGTTTGAATGATAAGACTTAAGTTTAATATTAGTTGTTTTACACTTTTGACTAAAGTTTACTGTGCTTTTTTTTTTTTTTTTTTTTTTGCACTGTGAATATTGGGATTAAAGTTTATTTTACGTTTTGGATATTGGAACTAAATTGCAATATCTGTTATTTTGCTTCTGGTACATTGGGACATATTGCTGATAAAACCAACAAACAAGACAACAAACTAGAATTTTGAGCCTGGTACTTCGGCCTGTGTGTGTCCTTCTTCAGGGGCCTGTTTACTCAGAAATGAACACACAAATCAAACATTTTTGAATGTACGTTCACAGTGTAATCCAATCTTTTTTCTTTTCTTTTTTTTTTTTTTTTTTTTCAACCACAGGAAATATTTGTCCCAGCCCTCCCTCTCCCACCACAATCTTAGCGTTGAATACCAAATCTTCATCCCTCCACCACAGCATGCTTCACCACCAATTTCTCACTAGTACCTTCCTCTTTCACTTGCATACATACATACATACATACATACATACATACATACATACATACATACATACATATATACATACATACATACATACATACATACATACATACATACATACATACATGTATATATATATGCATGCATTTATACAGGGGGGTGCAAAAGTAGGTATACAGTAAGTATCGCATCATTATTATTATATGCTTAATTCCGCTCTCGATCAGAGGAGTGTGTGAATACCGACGACAATCAGTTTGAGTATCTGAGGGATTAAGGCTGTGTTTGTTATTACATGTATATGCAATATTCATTTGTTTGTATAATAAATGCACTGAGTATTGTATGTGTTTTCTTTTTTCATAACTGTATACCTACTTTTGCACCCCCTGTATATATATCACTTCTGAACGTCGAGGGGAAAATCTTCTTCTCTGTTATGGCAGCAAGATTGACAAAATACCTGACTGAAAACAAGTATCTGGATATGTCAGTCCAAAAGGGAGGCATACCGGGAATGCCTGGATGCTTGGAACATGCCACGTTGATTTGGGATGCCATCCAAAAAGCAAGAACAGAGAAGAGAGACATTGACGTAGTTTGGCTTGATCTGGCGAATGCATATGGATCAGTTCCACACGATATGATCCAGCTGGCTCTTGAAATGTATCACATCCCAGAAAACATCCGAACAATGCTGAGGAAGTATTTCCAAGGGTTCTCAATGCGGTTTCTCTACAAAGAATACACCACGGACTGGATAGACCTAGAGGTGGGCATTGCAATGGGCTGTGCAATCTCTCCCATACTGTTCGTGTTGGCAATGGAAGTCATCTTGAAAGCTGCAATGAAGAGTTCAGGTCCAGTGAATCTGGGAGATGGATACCAGATGCCTCCTCTGAAAGCTTTCATGGATGACACAACAGTCTTGTCCACGGATGAGGAAGAGACACACCAAATCTTAAAGCAGCTGGATGAGCTGGTGGCCTCTTCAAGAATGAGGTTCAAACCTAAGAAATCCCGAAGTCTCTCACTGCGAAAAGGAAAAGTGGCAGATTCAGTCAAATTCATGGTAGCCAACCAAGCCATCCCCACTGTCACAGAAGAGCCAGTAAAAAGTCTCGGAAGATGGTATGATGACTCCCTGAAAGACACACAAAGGGGATGTGAAACCAAGCAAACAGCAGAAGAAGGCCTGAAGAAAATAGATAACTGCGGACTGCCAGGCAAATACAAAGTCTGGTGTCTACAGTTCATGCTGATACCAAAGCTGCTGTGGCCACTGCTAATCTATGACATTTGCACCAGCACAGTCGAAGCAATGGAAGCCAAAATCAACAAATACACCAGAAAATGGCTCGGTGTCCCACCTGGTCTCACTGATGTTGCATTCTACTGTCGTCAAGCAATGCTGAAGCTACCTCTCAAATCCATAGTGGAGGAATACAAAGTTGGAAAAGCAAGACTGTTGAGCATGCTGGAGGAATCGGAAGACAATATCGTGAGATCAGTTCATCCAAAGCTGAGAACTGGCAGAAAGTGGAAAGTCCAAGAGGCTGTAAACAATGCCAAGAGAAACCTCAGCATCAAAGAAATAATTGGACACACGCAAACCAACAGACAGGGACTGGGAGCAACAAAAATGCAGTGGTGGTCCAAAGCCAAAGGGAAGGAAAAAAGAGACATGATCATACAGGAGTTGAAGGAAGAAGAAGATGTCAAAAGAGTGCAGAAGGCAGTCCAGCAAGGTCAACAGGGGCAATGGACAACATGGGACAGTGCACTCCAAAGAAGTCTCAGCTGGAACGATATGTGGCACATGGCTCCTCTAAGGATAAGCTTCCTCCTCAGATCTGTATATGACCTGCTCCCCTCGAATGCAAACTTAGTGAAATGGGGAAAGCAGACGACCCAGCATGTCCGCTCTGTCAGAAGAAACAAACAGTGGAACATGTCCTAAGCTCTTGCAAAGTAGCGCTAGCCCAAGGAAGGTATACATGGAGGCACAACCAAGTTCTGAAAGTGATCACAGATGTGGTTAGCGAAAAAACCATGACCCCAAACGCACCAATTGCTATGACAACGTTCTACAAAGCAGGAGGGAAACAGGTCTGGCCCGAAAGTGCTATGACAACCAGCACATTGCCAAAGGGTCTTCTGGATGGAGCAGTCGACTGGGAGTGTACAGCAGACCTCCCAGAGTGCAGAAATTACCCAGATGTCATCAGCAAGACAGGCATGAGACCAGACATCGCTCTCCACTCTGACTCCTCGAAACAAGTGATTCTGATAGAACTCACTGTGCCATACGAAAGCAGAATGGAAGAAGCACATATCTACAAGACCGAAAAATACGCCGGTCTTGCCAGCACCCTGAAGAAAGCAGGTCTGCGGGTCAAAATCTTCGCCATAGAGGTCGGGGCAAGAGGGTTTGTGGGCACCTCCGCTTATGATCTCATGAAACAACTCGCCATTTCTGGGAAGAAGAGGACTAGAGCCCTTAAAGCGATGGCAGAGGCAGCAGAAAGGAGCTCAAGCTGGATCTGGGCAAGGAGGAACCAAAAAAGTGAACTTCATAAGGATTAAATTCCCTACAGATGATGTGTGCCCCGTTAGCACATTGGTAAAACCGCGTACCGCAGTTCTGAAGCGCAGAATCGCCCAGGTTCGATCCCCGGCGTGGGAAAAAAAAAAAAATAGACAACAGCAGAAGGGCATCCAGGAGTCATGACCTGGATGTGGCCCGGCCCCCCGAGAGTGTAAGGAATTCAGGGCCGAAACACTTGTCTAAAGGGGGTTACTTCTCTGAAGACCTTCTGTTGTCTAGCTCTCCCTAGAGTTTCTTTCTACCTGCACATGGTCAGTCCATTGACTTCCGGGAATAGTTCGGAGGACATTCGGGAAAGACCGAAGGACACTGGGAAAGACTAGATCTGCGGGCTTTGTGGGTTGGCTTCCCACCTTGCCTTTGATAACATGCCACGAGTTCTTTAAATGAAAGATGCTCCCAGGATTCACCGAAAGGGGGAGAGAATGATGAATCCATCGGCACTGACTCCATCACGACTGGAAACGCACAACGGACCATGATTAATGACCAGTTGGAATTTCCGTGTGCGTGTGGAAGGAGATTCACCACCAAACGCGGCATGAAGATTCACAGGACAAAAATGGGCTGTTTGAAGACACATACGAACCAGCAGCAGCGCACTGCGATAGCAGGTGAGACGTTGGATGACCAAGGCCAGGAATTAAACCATAGTGCCAAGGACATCCGCGCTGACGGTTCTGATGCGGATTTTGCACAAGCTCTTAACGCCAAACGTGGAAAACTCAATTTGCCGCCTGCCGGTGCAAAAGAACAATGGGAGAAATTAGATGAGGAACTTGTCCTTAAGCTGAATGCGCTAATAGGGAACAGTACGCTGGAACACAAACTTGACACATACGGAGACATCATATACTCTATCTGCAGGGACACTTATGGAGTGAAGCAGCCAAAGACAAAAACGCCTCCCCAGAAATCCAGAAGACAGCAACAGATGGAGAGCATCCGGAGGGAGAAAAGGAAGCTTAAAAAGCGAATGAAAACTGCCTCAGAATTCGAGAAGCAAGGGCTCCTGGAACTCTGGAAAGATCTGAAGGCCAAACACAATGCTCTCAGCAAAGTGGAATCAGCAAGGCGAAGAAAGAGCAAAAAGAAGAAGACTCAAGATCGTTTCTTCAAAGATCCCTTTGACTTTGCAAGAAAACAACCCAAATCAGGGACTCTCACAGTGGGCAAGGAAACCCTAGAGCAGCATCTCAGGGAAACATATTCCGATTCTCAGCGCGAGGCACCACTTGAAATCCAGAATCTGGTTTGGCCTGCAGCGCCAGAAGGAAAATTCAATAACAAACCACCAACACTGGATGAAGTGAAGAACGTAGTAAAGAAAGCCAGAGCCAAGTCAGCACCTGGACCAAACGGAATACCATACCTGCTCTACAAGAAATGCCCAAAAGTGCTCGAGTGGCTCCACAAGATGATTCGATCAGCATGGAGGAACCAGAAGATCAGCGACCAATGGATGAGAGCTGAAGGAGTGTACATTCCGAAGGAGCAGAACTCCAGCAGCATCAATCAGTTCAGGCCAATATCACTTCTGAACGTCGAGGGGAAAATCTTCTTCTCTGTTATGGCAGCAAGATTGACAAAATACCTGACTGAAAACAAGTATCTGGATATGTCAGTCCAAAAGGGAGGCATACCGGGAATGCCTGGATGCTTGGAACATGCCACGTTGATTTGGGATGCCATCCAAAAAGCAAGAACAGAGAAGAGAGACATTGACGTAGTTTGGCTTGATCTGGCGAATGCATATGGATCAGTTCCACACGATATGATCCAGCTGGCTCTTGAAATGTATCACATCCCAGAAAACATCCGAACAATGCTGAGGAAGTATTTCCAAGGGTTCTCAATGCGGTTCTCTACCAAAGAATACACCACGGACTGGATAGACCTAGAGGTGGGCATTGCAATGGGCTGTGCAATCTCTCCCATACTGTTCGTGTTGGCAATGGAAGTCATCTTGAAAGCTGCAATGAAGAGTTCAGGTCCAGTGAATCTGGGAGATGGATACCAGATGCCTCCTCTGAAAGCTTTCATGGATGACACAACAGTCTTGTCCACGGATGAGGAAGAGACACACCAAATCTTAAAGCAGCTGGATGAGCTGGTGGTCTCTTCAAGAATGAGGTTCAAACCTAAGAAATCCCGAAGTCTCTCACTGCGAAAAGGAAAAGTGGCAGATTCAGTCAAATTCATGGTAGCCAACCAAGCCATCCCCACTGTCACAGAAGAGCCAGTAAAAAGTCTCGGAAGATGGTATGATGACTCCCTGAAAGACACACAAAGGGGATGTGAAACCAAGCAAACAGCAGAAGAAGGCCTGAAGAAAATAGATAACTGCGGACTGCCAGGCAAATACAAAGTCTGGTGTCTACAGTTCATGCTGATACCAAAGCTGCTGTGGCCACTGCTAATCTATGACATTTGCACCAGCACAGTCGAAGCAATGGAAGCCAAAATCAACAAATACACCAGAAAATGGCTCGGTGTCCCACCTGGTCTCACTGATATTGCATTCTACTGTCGTCAAGCAATGCTGAAGCTACCTCTCAAATCCATAGTGGAGGAATACAAAGTTGGAAAAGCAAGACTGTTGAGCATGCTGGAGGAATCGGAAGACAATATCGTGAGATCAGTTCATCCAAAGCTGAGAACTGGCAGAAAGTGGAAAGTCCAAGAGGCTGTAAACAATGCCAAGAGAAACCTCAGCATCAAAGAAATAATTGGACACACGCAAACCAACAGACAGGGACTGGGAGCAACAAAAATGCAGTGGTGGTCCAAAGCCAAAGGGAAGGAAAAAAGAGACATGATCATACAGGAGTTGAAGGAAGAAGAAGATGTCAAAAGAGTGCAGAAGGCAGTCCAGCAAGGTCAACAGGGGCAATGGACAACATGGGACAGTGCACTCCAAAGAAGTCTCAGCTGGAACGATATGTGGCACATGGCTCCTCTAAGGATAAGCTTCCTCCTCAGATCTGTATATGACCTGCTCCCCTCGAATGCAAACTTAGTGAAATGGGGGAAAGCAGACGACCCAGCATGTCCGCTCTGTCAGAAGAAACAAACAGTGGAACATGTCCTAAGCTCTTGCAAAGTAGCGCTAGCCCAAGGAAGGTATACATGGAGGCACAACCAAGTTCTGAAAGTGATCACAGATGTGGTTAGCGAAAAAACCATGACCCCAAACGCACCAATTGCTATGACAACGTTCTACAAAGCAGGAGGGAAACAGGTCTGGCCCGAAAGTGCTATGACAACCAGCACATTGCCAAAGGGTCTTCTGGATGGAGCAGTCGACTGGGAGTGTACAGCAGACCTCCCAGAGTGCAGAAATTACCCAGATGTCATCAGCAAGACAGGCATGAGACCAGACATCGCTCTCCACTCTGACTCCTCGAAACAAGTGATTCTGATAGAACTCACTGTGCCATACGAAAGCAGAATGGAAGAAGCACATATCTACAAGACCGAAAAATACGCCGGTCTTGCCAGCACCCTGAAGAAAGCAGGTCTGCGGGTCAAAATCTTCGCCATAGAGGTCGGGGCAAGAGGGTTTGTGGGCACCTCCGCTTATGATCTCATGAAACAACTCGCCATTTCTGGGAAGAAGAGGACTAGAGCCCTTAAAGCGATGGCAGAGGCAGCAGAAAGGAGCTCAAGCTGGATCTGGGCAAGGAGGAACCAAAAAAGTGAACTTCATAAGGATTAAATTCCCTACAGATGATGTGTGCCCCGTTAGCACATTGGTAAAACCGCGTACCGCAGTTCTGAAGCGCAGAATCGCCCAGGTTCGATCCCCGGCGTGGGAAAAAAAAAAAATAGACAACAGCAGAAGGGCATCCAGGAGTCATGACCTGGATGTGGCCCGGCCCCCCGAGAGTGTAAGGAATTCAGGGCCGAAACACTTGTCTAAAGGGGGTTACTTCTCTGAAGACCTTCTGTTGTCTAGCTCTCCCTAGAGTTTCTTTCTACCATATACATACATATGTGTGTAGGCTATATATATATATATACATACATACATAATTATGTGTATAGATATATATACATATATAGCCTATATATGTGTGTGTGTGTGTATGTATGTATTACTAACTTCTGCGCTCCGATTATGACACAAAGTCTGTAAAAGACCGAATGAAAAACATCCACAGCCCGGCAAAGCTGGAACAGACATGCTATCTCCGTACTAACCAGACCACATCAAACAACGAGTAAGCTGTATCACGCATGTCACAACCTCATGACTCTATTCCCTTATCTTTGACATGGCTGTCGTCATTATGACGTATTTTGTTTTAAAAATATAGGCCAGTGGATCTCATTTTGTAAGGGACTAATCATGTTTACAATATGAGTCTAGACAAAAACAAAAAACAAAAAAAAGCAATACACTGACAGCATAGCATTGCCATATGGACAGAAAAAAACATTTGCAGAGACCCAGGCTTTGACTAACAATCGACAGAACTGGAAAATTCTTGTGAAACGGTTCTTTATCGTGGCGCCACAATGACTCTTCAAGGAATTCAGGGAGGAGATTATGAGGACAAATATTGTAGACACCGTCAAATATCAGTCATTGGGTTGTCAGTGACAATGGCCCTCTGGTCCATCATGAAATTCACCGCTTCAGAGAAATATATGCATATTCATGCATACATACATACATACATACATACATACATACATACATACATACATACATGCATACATAACATATATACATACATAGCCTCCATAACATATACATACATACACATGCATATATACATACATAATACATGCATACATACATATATACATACATACATACATAATACATGCATACATACATAACATACATACATACATAGCCTACTTAACATATACATACATACACATGCATACATAATACATGCATACATACATATATACATACATACATACATACATACATACATACAAACATCAGTCATATTTGTGTGTGTGTGTGTGTGTGTGTGTGTGTGTGTGTGTGTGTGTGTGTGTGTGTGTGTGTGTGTGTGTGTGTGTGTGTGTGTGTGTGTGTGTGTGTGTGTGGTGTGTGATCGAAAACAAAACTTGACTTCACTAACAGAAATGGAAACCATGCTCTGGTATCGTGTGAGTCTTTTTCTTTTGTAGATCAGTCACTCTCCTCTCTGTGTTCTGTGTGTGTGTGTGTGTGTGTGTGTGTGTGTGTGTGTGTGTGCGTGCGTGTGTGTGTGTGTGTGTGTGTGTGCGTGCGTGTGTGTGTGTGTGTGTGTGTGTGTGTGTGTGTGTGTGCGTGCGTGCGTACGTGCGTGCGTGTGTGTGTGTGTGTGTGTGTGAGAGAGAGAGAGAGAGCGCGCACGCACGCACGCACGTCTTTTAATAAATAAAAAATTGAAGACTTGGATTTTGTAGGCCAAAGATTTTGTGAACTGTGGAAGCGGGCCATGGAATAGCTAGCCCTTTACTATTATAAATACAGAGCAGTATGAGCAAAGACATCGAGATCTTCTTCCCAGCACACACAGACAGAGAAACAGTTCTTGTGCCTCCCAGTTTGTCAACCTACAACCATGAAGTTCCTTCTTGTCTGCTTCGCTGTGGCCGTTTTTGTGGTGAGTTTCAACCGATTCTACATGCTTAACCCTTTGACTCTCGCACCCTGTCCACCAACATCCTGCATTGTCAACCACGCTATCAAAGCTAAACTTTAACCCTTTGACTCCCTCGACCTATCCACCAGCTTTCTCCAGACAGTGGATTTGGTAAGGGAGTCAAAGGGTTAAGTTTTTGCAGTCGGTGGATAGGGTGCAGGAGTCAAAGGATTATTTGATACTCTTCGTCGATCTTGCCTGGGTAGGCCTGCCCTCACATGTTAGGTAAAGAAGGGAGATTTTCCTGATCTCCAAGTCAAGATACGTGGCAGACCTGCTTGTGCCGTTCGTGTGAATACGTATCATCATCATCATCATCATCATCATCATCATCATCATCAAGTGCCTTGCCGTATGGCGTTGGCGATCATGGCCTGCCATCTGTTTCTATCCCTTGTTGCCTCGAGCACCTCTTCAACGTTCTCTGTCTTTTTGTGTCTGCCTCCATCAAGACTGTCTCGTTTGTTTTCTTTGCTGTCCATGGAACTCTCAACATTCTTCTTAGAAACCACATCTCGGTTGCCTCAGTCTTGTGACTTTGCTTGTTGACTGTCCACGCCTCACAACCGTATAACATTATCGGTTCTATTTAACATTCAAGAACTCTCTTCCTGATGTTAATTGATAGGCATTTGTTGGTAAAAAGGCTTTTCATCTTCTTGAATGCTGTTTTGGCTTGGCCGATTCTGCTGGCTATTTCTGATGTGCATCTGCCGTCTGATGAAATGATCATCATCATCACCATCAGGTGCCCTGCCGCATGGCGTTGGCGATCATGGACTTCCATCTTGTCTCTATCTCTTGTTGTCCCAAGGATCTCCCCCACTCTCCTCGTCTTCAGCCACTCTGCAAGTCCGTTTAGCATTTTCTCCCTGGGTCTACCTGGTGCTCTCTTTCCCGTTGTGACCAGGTGCTCCAAATCCCCCTTCCACATAAAATGGCCTATAGATGTTGCCTGTCTTTTCCTAATGATCGTTCGCAGATATTTAAACTTATCAACCTGTCTCAAGATTGTGCCGTTTGCTGTTATTTTGCATGACGGGATTTCATATTTTTTACTGATCACCATGACTTCAGTCTTCTTGCTGTTTAGTTCCAACCCTTTACTTTGCTTTTTATTAGTATATTCACAAGGTTTTGTAGATCCCTTTCATTTTCTGCAATTAGCGCGGTGTCATCTGCGTATTGAATGTTGTTTATCATTTTTCTTCCAACCTTTAATCCAGGGTCTTCCTCTAGGTTTCTCATGATGTTTTCGCTGTAAAGTGAAAACAGATCTGGTGACAAAACACAACCTGTCTGACGCCTCTTTGATGTATGTATACAGAACATCAAATATGTATACCTACGTTAACACTTTGACTCCCGCACCCTATCACCAAACTGCTAAAACCTGAGCCTTTTGACTCCCTCGACTATCCACCTGCTTCCTACAGTCAAAGGAAGCAGGTGGACAGGGCAAGGAGTCAAAGGTTAATGTTTTGCTTGTAGCATGGTTTGACAATGCTGGTGGACAGGGTGCGGGAGTCAAAGGTTAAAGATCCTGTAAGTCATGTCGTTACCTTCCCTTCTTTGGGCTCGGGATATTGAAGTACCTAGGTTTGCATCCTAATACAGTCCTGGTAGGCATTTTCGTTCTCTGGCTGTAATGATTATACTGTTGTGTTGTTGAATAGTACATTAGTGCGTTGTCTGTGTGCTTCTTTTTCTTCTTCTTTTTGAGTTTTCATACATCTATACACCTATCTCTCTCTCTCTCTCTCTCTCTCTCTCTCTCTCATCTCTCTCTCTCTCTCTCTCTCTCTTCTCTCTTTGTCTCTCTCTGTCTGTCTGTCCGTCTGTCTCTGTCTCTGTCTCTCTCCTTCTCTCTCTATTTTAACGAAACCATATTTGCATACTATAGCAAGGTATTGATTTCCTATCGGGATTTTGTTTGTTTTTCTGTATTTTATATTCTGTGTTTATGTATGTAAAGGGGGGGAGGGCGTATTGCTTTTTATGTCTCCTCCCCTCCCCCCCCCCCCCCCCCCCCCCGTCTTTTTTTTTTCTTCTTTTTCTTCTCTACTGTTTTCATTTCTTTTGTTTTGCCTCCCGCAACCCCCTCCCCCATTTTTTTCCTCGAGGGGCAGGGAGTTTTATTTATTGATGACAGTTGTGGATGTTTTTGTCTTTTTATTCTTTCTGCTTCAAACCTCCCCATTTTTTTTTCAAAATTGTTTTTGTCTCTGGTGTTGGTTGTGGATGGTTTTTCTTTCTTTTTTTTTTTTTTTAAATAAAATTATACATTTTTGGTGTCATTCTGTTCTTTGTTTCTTCACCCACCTCCGTCCTAATCCCTCCCCCTCCTCCCTCTCTCTCTCTTTTTTTTTTAATATTTTTTTTTTAATTTGTTTTTTTTAGTGTTTTTGGTTGTGGCTTTGGTTGTGGTGGGCGCGCAAGCGTGTGAGTGTAATGTTTGTATTGTGTGTGCGTGTCGTGCGTGTGTGTGTGGTGTGTGTGTGTGTGTGTGTGTGTGTGTGTGTGTGTGTGTGTGTGTGTGGGTGTGTTTTGAATGGTGTTTATTAAGAAGGCACTTTATCAGTGACTGTATATTTACTGTTATCTCCCATGCTCCAGTAGATCTAACTTTGAGCCTGTTGCGGTGGGGGTGGGGTGGGGGTGGGCTGTCCATTTTTTCTTATTTTTTTCATGTGTGGTTGATTTTTTTTTTCTTTCAATTTTTTTTTTATTTCCCTTGATCTTCACTTCTACTTTTCTTTCCTCGTGCGTTAAATCGTTCTTTACTCCAGCATTCTTTTTTTCTCGAATCACTTCTCAGCTGTGTGTGTTTTGTGTGTGTGTTGTGTGTGTGTGTGTGTGTGTGTGTGTGTGTGTGTGCGCGCGCGCGCGCGTGCGTGTGCCTCTGTGTGTTGTGTGTGTGTGTGTGTGTTGTGCCTGTTGTGCCTTGGTGTGTGGTGTGTGTGTGTGTGTGTGGGGTGTGCCTATGTGAGTGTGTGTGTGTGTGTGTGTGTGTGTGCCTCTGTATGTGTGCGTGTGTGTGTGTGTGTGTGCGCGCGTGCGTGCGTGTGTGCGTGTGTGCGTGTGTGTGTGTTGCAGCTGGCTGAGGATGTCTTCTTCTACGATCAAAAAGCGGTAAGTTGGATGTCACGTCTACTTTCATTATCTGCTCATACTTTTGTTTGCAACATACTCATGAGGCTGTTAGCATTTGGCACTTCTGCTCTTCCCATGCAATGTCCCTGTCTACAACAAAATGTCTTTCACAGGTTTCATCTTAACCCTTTGACTCCCGCACCCTATCCACCACCAGCAAAGATTTAACCCTTTGATTCCCACATCCTATCCACCAGCTTCCTGCAGGAAGCTGGTGGATAGAATGAAAGAGTCAAAGGGGTTACATTTTTGCTTTGCTGTCATTGTTGACAAAGCAAGATGCAAGTGGATAGGATGAGGGAGTCAAAGGGTTAAATTTTTGCTCTGCTGTCGTGGTTGACAAAGCAAGGTGCAAGTGGATAGGGTGAGGGAGTCAAAGGGTTGGTAATTATTCTTATGGTAAACAGGATCTACGTCTATAAACCATTCATTGTTATGCTGTAAGTGTCCGGAACAACAGAAACTACCAAAAGTGAAGTTTATCACTTTATTTGAGGTGCTACTGTATCTCCTCACATTCACTGGCACCTGCAGGAATAAACATCCTGTCTGAACATTTTTGCACAACTCAACTTAATTCAATTCAATTTCTCGAGTTGACGTCTTCGCGCTCGGAACGAATTCCGTATGCACTAATGTCGCAGGTGCCATGTGATGGAGAAGATCCAGAATGATCACGGCGCACGCCTTAAGCCTGCACATAAACCCATGAGCTGGCCAGGTCCTGATGTTTTACCTAGATAATTCCATAACCCTGGGGTCGTAGGGAAGTGAGGTGGCAGAGGCCTCAACTTTTCCCGGGGCCAGCACCACGAGGGCGGAGCCCATCCCCTCTCCCTCGCTTCAAATTCATATTCATATTCACATTTTTCTTTACCAAGACTTGAGAAAGGCAATAAGACTAATTGTGTTTGGACAGACAGAGAGAGAGACAGACAGACAGACAGACAGACAGACAAGAGAAAGAGAGAGAGAGGGAGAGAGGAGAGAGAGACAGAGAGAAAGAGAGAGAGAGAGAGAGAGAGAGAGAAGCCTCAAGTAGGCTACATGGCCAGGCAGGTGATTGAGGAGACAACAGAATGATATCAAATGTTGATTGTCCACCAGGGCCACATGATTCATCGTGTCCCTGACAAATGCTACGCCATGGCTCTGACACAAGACCAGCAGGACAATGTCCACAATCATGACGAATATCTCAAGCTACAGGTATTATCAAACCCTTCACATTTTTCACAGGTAGCAAATATACATAACGTCTTACAGGTTAGAAAGGTAGCACAAGATGGTGAGGAGGGGTAGGGTGTGAGTTGATGTCAAATAGTACAGTACTGCTGTGTGCAGCACACACAACTCGTCTGTTTGTGTGTTGAATTATGACAAACTGAAACCGTCCAATACTGTCAAACTGAAACGCATTCGCAAACTGTGTCCATTCGTACTATTCCTGTTTGTTCTAGCCAACTTACCTAATTGTTATCCAAAACAAATGTGACTGCCCGCGTTCAAGCAAACAGGAACCAGAAAAAAAAGCACCAAAAAAAAGATAAGAACGCGTATTTGATACATCAAGGCAAGACAGGCGCAATTTTTCGGCCAACTGGCCTTTGTCGAGCGTAAGATCACAAACACCAGATACAAAAATTAGGAGAAAAAGACTGAAACTTCCCTGCTGCTGTCCTTTTCTCACACGGGACGAAGCAGCAGGCAAGTTTCAGTTTTTCTCTCCTAATTTTTGTATCTGGTGTTTGTTTGTTTGTAATCTTGCGCTTGACAAAGGCCATGAAAATTTTCGCCTGTCTTGTCTTGTATTAAATACGCGTTCTTATCTTTTTTCGTGTTTTTTTCTGGGTTTTTGTTTGTTCGTTTTTTTTTGTTTTGTTTTCTGGTTCTTGTTTACCTAATTGTAGTACAGACGTCCAATTAGCGTAGTCACGTTGACGTTAAAATGTTGACTGCTTCTTCGGTGCCCACTGCTAACCATTGCATGATGCTAACCGCCCATGGTATTATTGTTTTTTACCGTAGTGTCAGTCTCCACCTCTTTTTCTTCTAACCTCTTCGCTTTACTCGTACTGTCCGTATTGTTTTTGAACGATTAGTTGTGTAAGATGACGCTGTGCGTGTGTGTGTATGTGTGTGTGTGTGTGTGTGTGTGTGTGTGTGTGTGTGTGTGTGTGTGTGTTGTGTATTTTGAGTGTGTGTATTTTGTGTGTAACGTATGTGTGTGTGTTGTGTATATTAAGTTGCTTTTCACCATTTCCCTTGCAGCAAAATGATTTTCGTGATCTGGCAGCAGACGACAACAGCACGTCAATGATGATGCTTGAAGACGCCACAGACTTTATCCTTTCATCCCTGTCACAAAGGGAAAATCTTCCCCATCCCCCCAGGGGAAAAATTTTTTCCCCTTACCTTT
>JAPXFY010005502.1:0-2500 GCA_030674185.1 Monoplex corrugatus
GGTCAACCAGATAATGGTGACATATCAAATGTACGATAACATGTAGATTATCAGGCAGTCCAAACACGTGGATGTTGTTCAGACATGATTTTTCTCTGACAGTCATGTCAACAAGTCTAGACAAAGAAGAAAGATGACCACAGTAAACAGTCTATTATATCAGTGTCTTTGTGAGGCTTCCTAACATACTCTCAATACCCCCATGCTCTGCCTGCTTCAGTCACTTACTATGTTAAGGTATGATATGCCTCAGACAGATAAAACGATTTTGTTACATAGCTGGAATTCTTGTTTTTACGAGAAACATGCTCTGTGAGAATAGAAAATTATTCATTCAACGGTTGTCGTTTTGAATGAGTCACAACAACAACAACAACAACAACAACAACAACAACAACAACGACAACAACAACAACTGAGAAATGGTTATAGATTGAGATCCTATCAGTCCCAGTTAACCTTTTGACTCCCGCGTCCTGTCCAGAGCATCCTGCATTGCCAACCATGCTAGCAAAAGCAAAAACGTAACCCTTTGATTCCCTCAACCTATCCACCAGCTTCCTGCATGAACTGATGGATAAGTTAAGAAAATCAAAGAGCTAAGTGTTTTTGTAATTGGTGGGTAGGGGTGGGAGTTTTTTGTTTAAAAACAAAAGTAAGGGGACCTCCACATTTACAGACACGCGAGCCATCTGCCATCAGCCACCACGAAGGAAATCGAATCCACTTACAAACACAGAGCCAGACAGGTCTATACAAAAAAAGGAAGGTCTACACGCAACTGTGAATGAGTGTTTGAATAGTACTGTCTGGTAAACAGCCCACGAAAGGAATCGACGAGGGATGACAGCTGTGAATATTACCATTTAGGTCGCTATCGATGTTCACTTATGGTACTACAGTATTCGCCCAAAAACTCTGGGATTCTCATTTGAGTGTTAGCAACACGGAGTTTATAAACACTCGAGCGCGTGTTGGCGTGTGCGCACGCGCACGCGCACTCGGGCACGCGCACACACACACACACACATGCACATAGACACACACGAAGGCTTGCTTGCACACAGGCACACAAAACACTCTCTCACACACACACACACACACATACACACACCACACACACACACACACACACACACACACACACACACACACACACACACACACCGCGCGCGCGCGCGCGCACACACACACACACAAACAGAAATAAACACACATATACATACACACACTAACACACGTACACACGTACACACAAACACAACACACACACACACACACATGCTTGCTTGCTTGCACACAGGCACACACAAACACACACACACACACAGGCACACACACACACACACACACACACACACACACACACACACCACACAAACACACACACACACGCACTCACACACAAACACAAATAAACACACACATACATACACACACTCACACACGTACACTAACACACACACACACACGCACACACACACACGCACACACACACACACACACACACACACACACACACACACACATACACACACACTAACATACGCGCACACGTGGATTTGGGAAATCTGAAAGATTCTTACTCACTCGTACACTTACATTTCCATTAATGGCGAAGATGATGATGATGATGTTGATAATAATGACAATGATGATGATGATGACGATGACGACTATGACGGTGTTGACGACAACGACAACGATGAGGAGGACGATGACGATGATGATGACACTGACAAAAATTATAATGAGGGGGACTGATGACTATGATGATGGTAATGATGATTATGATGACGATGATAATGTGAAAAATGAAATCACTAATACCTGTTAAGTCAACTTACCACAACATCAAATTTGTAACTTATGTCCCTATCTTGGGTTCTAATGGCATGAGATAAACCACAGAAAAGAAGTCAAGATTTTTTCAACCATAGTTACAATCCATATCACCAAACTTTCTGTCAGGCCACAACAGCCCTGTTTTATGTTAAAAGCAAAAGTAAGGGGACCTCCACATTTACAGACACGCAAGCCATCTGCCATCAGCCACCACGAAGGAAATCGAATCTATTTACAAACACAGAGTCAGACAGGTCTATACAAAGAAAGGTCTACACGCAACTGTGGATGAGTGTTTAAATAGTACTGTCTGGAACACAGCCCACGAAAGGAATCAGCGAGGGGTGACAGCTGTGAATATTACCATTTAGGTCGCTATCGATGTTCACTGATGGTACTACAGTATTCGCCCAAAACTCTGGGATTGCATTAAGTTTGTCATTGAGTGTTAGCAATACAGAGTTTATAGACACTCGAGCGCGTGCCCCCGCGCGCGCGACTGCCGCGCACACGCATACACACGCACATGCGCGCTGCTTGCGCGCTTGTACACAGGCAACACAAACACACACTCATACACTCACACACACACGCACGCGCAACAAACACAAATAAACACACACATACATGCACACACTCACACACGTACACACAC
>JAPXFY010005502.1:12500-14845 GCA_030674185.1 Monoplex corrugatus
ACGTAAGATATAGAAACAAACAAACAGACAAACAAACAAAAATCTACCACACTATTACAACACTTACCTCTTCTTCTCAAACAACCTTCATCTAGGCAGGTTAGAATTCAGACGAGAGATAGGCCTACACACTAATGTGTGTCAGTCGCGCACACACATAAGCGACACCCTCAATAATGATAACCGGAATGTCGAAGTCGAGACGGTAAAGCGCTACTTTACGCAAGAGTTGTCAACTTAAGAGGTGTAGATTACGCCCCACCCCCACTCCCTACCTTCTCTTCCCTCTTTGTTAGAAGCGGTTTCAAAACACAATTCTAAATTACAGCATAGGCCCCTGTGTCTTGTCTATTAACACATTTCTCTGTGCGGTTCTTTGTGTTTAGTATGTAATGTGTCTAAAGAACTACTAGTGTGAAATCGTTTCTGTAAAGGATTTTGCTTTTCAAGAAAACTGTTTTATAAATGAGCAAACTGTATAGACACATTTTTTTAAACAAACAACAAACAAACAAACAAACAAACAAACAAACAAACAAACAAACAACAACAAACAAGCAAACAAACAAACAAAACGAATGAGAAAAAAGTATGTGTACAGAATTTTGTTGTTTTTTTTTAAGCGTAGTTTTCACATAATTGTAATATAAAATGTAATCAACCCCACAGACATTTAATTTATTCCTAATACTGAGCAGCAAATTCACTGGGGGAAAAAAAAGAGAAGAAAATAAACAAAAAAAGAAAAACAAAATGATATGATCAGTGGACAACTGTTTTATAGTTGTTGATTCTTACAATTCAGAAACATTGAAACCGCGAGGATTCTGAACAGTTAAACTCTTAACATATCTTGTATTTTTCCGCTTTAAAAATCGATCACCTTACGTGTGAAAAATAGATAGAAGACAGCTTGGCCAGAACACGCTTGCACGGTTGCATCAAAGACTGTTCTCTCTGTTAACGGTAGAATACGTGGCAACAGCTACTCTCCTTCGTCACAATCCATGTACTGTGCGTGCTAGCGGGTAATGCCACAGAAGAGGGAGATGGTGAAAGAAAAGAATGTCTGGAATGGCAGGATTAGCAGGGCAGCGCGTGAGAAAGTGCACTTTGGGGCAAGCGCGTGATGCTGTCTGCTGACTGACTGGTTTGCACACACACATAAATACGCATGGGCGCGCGCGGACATACACGCATACAACACAGACACAGACACACAGACACACAGACACAGACACAGACACAGGCACAGACACAGACACACACACACACACACACACACACACACACACACACACACACACACACACAACACACATACACACACACACAGACACACACACACATAATTATTTTTATATCTATCTATCTATCTATTATCTATCTATCTATCTATCATCTATCTATCTATCTATCTATCTGTCTATCTATATATCTATCTAACACACACTCACATACATACACACACTCACATACATACACACACGCACACACACACACCCACACACACACACCACACACACATATATATATATATACATATATATATATATATATATATATATATATATATATACACACGCGCGCGCGCGCACGCTCACACTTATTCTTGTTCTCTCTCCCTCTCCCTCTCTCTCCCTCTCTCTCGCTCTCCCTCTGTCCTTCTGTCTGTCTCTGTCTCTCTTTCGATCTATCTATCTATCTATATTTCTATCTATCTATCTATCTATTTATCTAACACACACTCACATACACACACATACATACACACACTCACATATATACACACACGCACACACACACACACATACACACACACGCGCGCGCGTGCGTGCGCACACATGCACAGACAGACAGAGAGACAGACAGACAGACGACAGACAGACACGCACACAGACACAGACAGACACACACACAGACAGACACACACACACACACACACACACACACACACCACACTGTGAGCAAGGCATGGTGTCGCCTTCTGTCTGACGGGTGCACACGGTGTGACGGGCAATGGACACTCTCTGGCGCCATCGACTTCTGATTTTCACCACTTTTTCTGTGTTCTGGCTGTGCAGCTGCCGCTTTTGTTTATGTTGCTATCGTTCCTGCCATTGTTCATAATGTTGTTATAAATATTGTTGTAGCTGTTGTTGGTAATGTTGTTCTGGTTGTTGTTGTTGTTGCTGTTTTCATCATCGATTTTCTTAAGGTTGTGAATCCATTCTCGGGAGAAGAGTGGCAGAATGGTTCAGACGTTCGCCTGCCAGTAACTAAACTCGAGGCCTCGACTTTTCTCCTCAGTTTGACGGGAAAATTGAGCTGATCGCCTAGTCCTT
>JAPXFY010000550.1:12500-15000 GCA_030674185.1 Monoplex corrugatus
GTGTGTGTGTGTGTGTGTGCGCGTGCCTGTAAAAGCAGTCTGGCTTTCCTTCTGCATATAAATTGAATGAATATGATTTTCATTTTCATTGGTAGGAGATGATGGAAACGTTTTACAAATCAAACAAATTCCAAAGACTGAATGAGGTATTCAGCAAAAATCATGAACACGTGCAAACAAAATGTGATGGATGTTAAATTTTAAATTCATAGTTCCATTTCTTGTTCCTGTCCTTGTCAGCAATTTGTCAATGAGTGACACTTTGACCTGCTGGTGAACTGGCGTGCGGAAAATACTCGACAGGAGACAAACAATTCTGTAAGTCTTCTTGATTTCAGGTCAAATACCGAGGTCAAACCGATTTACCCATTTGTTCTAGGTCAAATCCTGGATCAAAGTGCGATTACTGACTTTCATCGACAGGACGAGGTCGGTAATCCACTTGCTAACAGCTGTCAACTGTGTGTGTGTGTGTGTGTGTGTGTGTGTGTGTGTGTGTGTGTGTGTGTGTGTGTGTGTGTGTATGTGTGTGGGTGAGTGTGTGTGTATATGTGTGTGTGTGTGTGTGTATGTATGTGTGTGTGTATGTGTGTGTGTGTTTGTGTGTCTGTTGATAATTGGAAAATTTCTATTCATTTCAGTAATTATAGACAAAAAAGAGAGTAGGAAGAAGAGTAGGGATAGAGGTAGGGCAAAGGAAAATAGATTCTATATGTGTTATATAGGAAACAGAAGGAAGAAAAAAAGCACCAGGAAGAGGAGGGGAGGGGAAGTAACAAATGAAATAACTTGATCAGTAACTAACGCTTTCAGCAATAAACTGGCTACAGGCAACAGTGAAACAAATTACACCGTCGGTGTGTGTGTGTGTGTGTGTGTGTGTGTGTGTGTGTGTGTGTGTGTTTGTGTGTGTGTGTGTGTGTGTGTGTGTGTGTGTGTGTGTGTGTGTGTGTGTGTGTGTGTGTGTGTGTGTTCGTTCGTTGCTTGATTTAACGTCTTTTCACTATAAGTGATATTAGACGAGGAAAAATGGCATGGAGGATGAAATAAGGGGGGGGGGGGGTGGAGGGGAGAGGGGAACAGAGTAAGGTACGTAAAAAAAATTAAAAGGAAGCGGCAAGGTCTTAAGAAAAAGGATATGGATGAACAGAGAAATGAAACTAGAACAACGCTAACATCAAAAATCGTCATAAAAACAAAACAAAACAAAAATAATCATAATTATAATAATAATCTTAAAGTAACGCATTAACAGGACTGTGAACCAATGATTCTGAAATTTTAACTAACAAAACTTGATCCGATACTACTTCTTTAAAATGCGTTTCAAGATAGTTTCCTTGTGTAAACGTCTTTGGTAAAAAGGAACGAAGCTTTCTGCAGTAAAACAAACAGTGATACAATGTGAATTGTTCGCCGCAAATACATAAAACGTTGTTACAATATTTTGTTTTCAAAGCGTTCAGTTGAATGCGAAAATATGTCATAACAATTAATCTCAAATGATATAACGAGGAATACTGCAAGTTTTTACAGATATTTTGAACTGAAAGTTTGATTCTTTTTTGAAACACAAATTTTTCATTTAAATGTTCATGAAATCGAATCCATGATGCTAATTCTAGCGAGTTGTAAGCTTCTTTTACCGAGGTGTTAACATGTAATTCTATGGAATTTTCAGAATGGAGGGCACCGGATTTAGCTGCTCTGTCAACTACGTTGTTGCCATGAAGACCAACATGAGAAGGCACCCAGCATAAATTGATTTCCGAGCCATTTATCTTTAAACAATGTATTAGATGATTTGCCTCAATAATTAAGTCAGGTCTTGTGTCTGTATCAAAAGACTGTAAGGCATATAATACAGATTTTGAATCAACAAAGAGAACTACTTTGAATGACACAGCCCGAAGGCTTATTAAATAATGCAACGCTTGAACAACAGCGACCAATTCTGCTGTATATATAGATACATTTGCCCCAATGAAAAAAGACTTTTTAATGTTAAATTTTGGAACATAAAAGGCTGCTCCAGCGCTCTGATTTGCTAAGACTGACCCATCGGTAAAAATGTGGAGGTGGGTACGGTACTTTTCATCGATGTGTTCACAAGCTGTGGATAGCGTAATGTTGACATTATCATCTTTTTTAACTTTTGCATAATCGAGATCAAATGTGGCCTTTAGCATTTCCCATGTAGGGATAGGCGTTATCGTTGATTTCTCGGCTATTTCATCCATTGTTATGTTGGACTGTTTGATCAGGCCAGATATGTAAGTTGCGGCAGTAATTTGTGATGAAATGTGTTTTGCTCGTTTTGGAAAGTCAGTATCAGACCTGATCTTAATTTCTTTGCTCACAAAATTATCCGCTTGTGAAGTAGTTCTAATTGCAAACTTTGCTGTAGCTAACTCACGATGGTTGTTTAAAGGTAGAATTCCAGCAACTTTGTACGTTTCCAGAGTAGAAGCATGAGTTGGTACACCTAGTGCAATTTTAA
>JAPXFY010000550.1:40000-42500 GCA_030674185.1 Monoplex corrugatus
TTTCGATCCAACCACTATCATCAACGATGCAAACGGGGAAACATTGCATGGAGAGGAGAAAATAGTGAAGAGATGGGAAAACTATTTCAAAGACCTACTCAACCCATCAGAAGTACGGGCACAAGACACACAGTCCCGGTTCACCCCCAGCCACTCAGAACCTACCATCCTAGAGAGTGAAGTAAGAAATGCAGTGAAGACCAGTCCTAAAGGAAAGGCAGCTGGAGACGACGGCATAACAACTGAAGCCATCCATGTGTGCGGTGAGGTGAAACCGGAATTCAGTGGCTCACCACCATCTTTCAGAAAGCTTGGGAGGAGAGAAAAGTACCAGAAGACTGGCAAAATGCAATAGTGGTGCCAATTTGGAAGAAGAAGGGCAGCAAGAAAGACTGCAGTACCTACAGAGGCATATAACTACTCAGTCATGTAGGGAAAATGTACGCAAAGATCCTGGAGCAGCGCACTCGAGCGAAAACAGAACATCTCCTCAGTGACGCCCAATTTGGCTTCAGAAAAGGAAGAGGGTGCACCGATGCAATCTTTGCACTACGACAACTGTGCGAGAGGGCGATCGAATACGACCGAGATCTCCATCTTGTATTCGTTGATCAAGAAAAGGCCTTTGATCGAGTCAACAGAGACAAGCTATAGAAGGTCCTCGAGCAGTATGACGTCAAGGGCCAGCTGCTAGACAACATTCGGGCCATCTATGCCAACAGCAGGAGTGCAGTCCGCACCGCCAGTGGAACATCTGACTGGTTCCCAGTGACATCGGGAGTAAGGCATGGCTGTAATCTCTCCCCTCTTCTCTTCGTGATCTATATGGATCAGATTACGAAGGAGGCAAACCCAGACCCTGAGGCACTCAATGAACTCATGTTTGCGGACGACCAGGCAATCGTGAACAATGACAAGATACAGCTACAGGAGCACACAGACCAGCTCAGTGAAAGCTGCGAGACATACGGCATGAAGATCAGCGTCAGCAAGACCGAGGTCATGACTGTCAGTAAGAGACCAAACAAACTGGATATCAACATCAACGGAACCCAGTTGAAGCAAGCCAGTGAATTTAAATACCTGGGCAGCATCTTCACTGAAAATGGCAAACTAGACAGAGAAATCGAGACCAGATGCCAGAAAGCCAACGCAGTCAGCTACCAACTTGCCCCTCTCCTGAAACACCCCAGCATTCCCACCAGCACTAAGGCGAAACTCATCAACACCATTTTTCTACCAACGCTGACATACCAGTGCCAGACATGGTCCCTAACTAAAGTCCTCGAGAGAAAACTGGTCACCTGTGAAATGAAATGCCTGAGGAAAGCAGTAAACAAGACAAAGCGGGACAAGATCAGAAATGAGGTGATACGAGACATGGTAGGAGCAACACCAATCCTACAACACATCGAACACATGAGGATCAAGTGGTTCGGACACCTCACACGTATGCCCCTAAACCAATCAGCTCTTCGGGCATACAACACCAGATACTCTGGCTGGAGAGCCAGAGGAAGACCAAGACGACAATGGAGCGACTCCGTGGCAGACACCCTCAGAGCTCACGAGATGTCCATTCTCCAGGCCACCCGCCTTGCAGCTGACAGACGACTGTATCTCCCTGC
This sequence comes from Monoplex corrugatus, assembly GCA_030674185.1. NCBI lineage: Eukaryota > Metazoa > Mollusca > Gastropoda > Littorinimorpha > Ranellidae > Monoplex > Monoplex corrugatus. The sequence continues at coordinate 41,629 of JAPXFY010000550.1, forward strand.
GACGCCCACCGGTACAAGCGGAAGGAAAAAGTAAAAAAAAAAGTAAGTAACCTGTCTCAAGGCATGAGGGGATTTCATTTTTTTTACTGATCACCATGGCTTCAGTCTTCCAATTGTTATATCATAAAATACTAAATATCTCCTTTGATATATGAGTTGCAATGCAGACCAGTTTTGTGTCGTTCTCGTTTTTGCTCTTGAGTCTTCGTTACATCGTTATAATATTATTATATTAGACATACAAGAATCTCGTCTTAATTTCCAATGCAAATATTCAGTGTTAAGATGCATTGCAGGCCTTTGTTTAGTTTTCGTTTTTGAGATCTCCATTTTAACAGTTATGTTACGCTAAAACAAGGTAACAGCAAAGAAAAACAGAGATAAGCATAGGCCCTTAAGTAAAATTAAAGTAAAATTGCATTGGGCAAACAAACTAGACAAGTTTAAGGGGCAAGTAAATAAAACACACACATGTTCATACGCATGGTGGAAAATAACATTTAAAGAAGGAAAACAAAGAAAGAAAGAAAGGCAAGCTGGGTGGTTTTAAAGTGTGCACAAATTTGTTCTCACCGGGAAGCAATCAGTGGATCATTGTATGCTTGCTCTTCCTTTTCTAAAACTGCCGTCTCTCCGTATGTCTGTCTGTCTCTGTCTCTCTCTGTCTCTGTCTATCTCTGTCTCTAACCCTCTGCCTGTCTGTCTCCCTCTGTCTGTCTCCCTCTGTCTATCTGTCTGTCTGTCTGCCTCTGTCTCTCCCTCTCTCTTTCTTTCTTTGGCTCTCTCTGTCTCTCTCTGTCTCTCTCTGTCTCTGTCTCTCTGTCTCTTTCCATCTGTTTCTGTCTCTCTGTCTCTGACTCTCTCTGTGTCTC
>JAPXFY010000550.1:47500-53889 GCA_030674185.1 Monoplex corrugatus
ACACACACACACACACACACACACACACACACACACACACACACACACACACACACACATACTCTCTCTCTCTCTCACACACACACACACACACACACACACACCACACACACACACACACACACACACACACACACACACACACACATCATCATCATCATCAGGACAAGCAACACCAATGTCAATTAATTTTTTTCGTTCTACCCCAACAACAAAAGTTACCATTTCATAACAACTGTCAAAAACAGTTACGTTGGGAAGAAGAATAATGCTTCCAGCTCTGTCAGTTGGCACCGAGCTGGAGCTGTGAGCTGTTTTCTGGAACATTTTGCATCACAAAACAGGCGTTCTGTGTTGTAGCTGTTGTGTTACGTGCGATTCAGCTTTGTATTCATTACACTTGGGCTAGGTTTGTGTGTTGACAAAGTTTGATTGGTATAGTGTAGAACTTATCATTTATTATTTTGGGGTTATGTTTGTGTCTTGACGAAGTTTGATAAGTGTAATAAAGAACCTGATATTTATTATTTGGCGGTAGGTTTATGTCTTAATGAAGTGTGGTATGTGTGGTATTCAACTTAACTTTTATTATTTGGGGGTAAAGTTTATGTCTTTATGAAGATTGACACGCTTAGTGTACAATTTAACATTTATTATCTTGGAGTTGGGTTTGTGTCATGATAAACCTTGTATCAAAGCGCATACAGTACAAACTAGACACCATGTGCTACAAAAGCCTCAATAACGCAGCCCCCGATGACCTGTCAAGCCTACTTGAGATCTATGTTCCCTCATGTACACTCCGCTCTGCCTCCGATCCTCTGACTTTTCGCTTTCCACGCACTAAACTCAATATCTATGGTGCACGAGCCTTCTCTGTTTCTGGTCCGCTCTCCTGGAACAAACTTCCTCTCTCAGTCCGTCAGCAACCTACTTTTGTCTCCTTCAAGTCCGCTCTCAAAACTCAACTTTTCTCCTCTGCATAAAATCCTGACCTCACTCAATCCCCTCTGCAGCCTGTCTCCACTCGGAGGGGAATCACATTGCAATATATAATTCTATATAATATGCTCTTTATAATTTTCCATTGTTTTTATTCTTTCTCCCCATTTATAGCCGTGTGTGTGTGTGTGTGTGTGTGTGTGTGTGTGTGTGTGTGTGCGTGCGTGTGTGTGTGTGTGTGTGTGTGTGCGTGGGTGCGTGTGTGTGCGTGCGTGTGTTGCGTACGTGCGTGTGTGTGTGTTTCAGCGCTTTGATTTGATTTTATCAAGATTTTGCGCTATATAAATATTGTAATTATTATTATAATTATTATTAATTATTATACGTATAGTATACACGTTCATATTTATTATTTTTGAGTTTGGTGTGTGTCTTGATGAAGCTTGATACGTATAGTGTACATGTACAGTTAACATTTATTATTTGGGGTTACGTTTATCTCTTGACGAAGTTTGATTAATGTAGTGTACAATTTAATATTTATCATTGTGGGGTTTTGTATGTGCCGTGATGAAGCTTGATACGTGTAGAGTACACTTTAACACTTATTATTTAGGGTTTAAGTTTATGTCTTGATGAAGTTTCATACGTATAACGTACAATTTAGCATTTATTATGTTGGGGTTAAATTGATGTCTTGATGAAGTGTGATACATATTGAGTACAGATTTACTTTTATTATTTTTGGGTCAGGTGTGCTTCTTGATGAAGTTTGAAAGTGTATTATACAGTTTCTCATATGTTATTTTGGGGTTAGGTTTGTGTTTTAATGAAATCTGATACGTCCAGTGTACAGCTTAACACTTATTATTCAGGGGCTAAGTTTATGTCTTGATGAATTGTGATACGTGTAGAATACATATTTAACATATCATTTTGGGGTTAGGTTTTTGTCTTGAAGAAGCTTCATACGTGTAGAGTACAATTTAACATTATCGTTTGGGGGTTAGGTTTCTGTCTTGATGAAGCTTGATGCATGCAGTGTACAATTTAACGTTCATTTATTAGGGGTTACGTTTATACCCTCATGAAGTGTGACACGTGTAACGTACAAGTTAACATTTATCATTTTGGGGTTAGGTTTCTGTCTTGATGAAGCTTGACACATGCAGTTTACAGCTCAGCATTTATCATTTAGGGGTTAAGTTTTTGTCTGAATGAAGTGCTATACGTATAGTGTACAGCTGAGCATTTGTTACTTTGGGGGGTTATGTTTACGTCTCGATGAAGATTGATAAGTGAAGTGTACAGCTTAGCATTATGTTGTGGATATATTTGTGTCTTAATGAAGTTTGATGTATGTGGTGTACAGTTAAACGTTTATCATTTTGGGGTTAGGTTTATGTCTTAATGAAGTGTGATTTATGAAGTGTACAGCTTAACATTTATTGTTTAGTATCATTGTTTCTACCTTGACAAAACTTGATACGTGCTGTATACAATTTAACATTTGCTAGTTTGGGGTTAAGTTTGTATCTGATAAAAGTTGATACGTTACTGTATAATTCAGCATTTGATATTTTAGGGTTAGTTTTGTGTATTGACGAAGTATTATACGTGTAGTGTACAATTTAACATTTATTATTTGCGGGCAGGTTTACGTCTTAGTGAAGTTTGATACATGTAGTGTTCAGCTTAACATTTATTATTTTGGGGTTAAGTTTATGTATTTATGAAATTTGATACGTGTAGTGTTCAGCTTAATATTTATCATTTTGGGGTTAAGTTTATGTCTTTATGAAATTTGATACGTTTAGTGAACATTTCAACATTTATTATTTTGGGGTTAAGTTTATGTATTAATGAAATTTGATACGTGTAGTGTTCAGCCTAACATTTATCATTTTGGGGTTAAGTTTATGTCTTTATGAAATTTGATACGTTTAGTGAACATTTTAACATTTATTATTTTAGGGTTAGGTTTCTGTCTTGATAAAGCTTGATACGTATAGTGCACAATCTAATATATATTGTTTTGGGGTTTGGTATGTGTCTTGATGAAGCTTGTGTCGTGTTAAAATTTAACGTTTATTATTGTGGGTTAACTTTACGTCTTGACAAAGTTTGATTAGTGTAGTGTACAATCTTAACATGTATTATTTTGGGGTAGGGTTTGTGTCTTAATGAAGTTTAATACGTGTAATGTACAGTGTAACATTTATTAATTTGGGGTTAAGTTTTTGTCTTGGTGAAAGTTCGTACGTATAGTGTAAAATTTGGCATTTATTATTTTGGGTTAAGTTCATGTCTTGATGAAGTATGATACGTGTAGACTACACTTTAACACCTATTATGTTGGGGTTAAGTTTGTATCTTGAAGCTTGATGCATGCAGTTTACAGCTCAGCGTGTATTATTTAGTTGTTATGTTTATGTCTGAATGAAATGTGATATTTATAGTGCACAGTTTAGCATTTATATTTTTCGGTATTAGGTTTGCATCTTGATAAATCCGATACGTGAAGTGTATAGCTTAGCATTTACTTTGTGGATAAATTTGTGTCTTAAGGAAGTTTGGTGTGTGTAGCGTACAGTATATTATTTTGGAGTTAGGTTTGTGTGTTGAAGAAGTTTAATACGTGAAGTGTGAGTGTGTGATGGACAGGTTTTTTTTGGGTTTTTTTTGCGTTTTTGGTTTTGTTTGTTTGTTTTATTTGCTTGTTTGTTTGTTTATTTGCTTGTTTGTTTGTTTGTTTGTTTGTTTGTTTGTTTTTTATTCAAGTAGTGTGTATGCGTGTTTAGACGTGTTTGTGTTTCCATGTTTGTGATTGTTACTGATAACTTGAAAAAATGAAATGTTATTTCTGATGACCCATATTTATGTTGCTTTGATGTGCACATGTATCCCATATGTTTGTACTGCATTACACGTTTTTGTCATGGCAATGTTTACACTGCAGTGATGTATTAGTGTTTGCATCTTATTGTTGTGACGTATAGCTATGTTAACATGGAAATGTTTATACCGTTTGTAAAGTGGAAAGCACTTTCTCTGGCATATATGTTTTCGCGATATGAATGGAGTTATTATTGGTTATTATCATCAAAGACATGCAGGAGTCTGAGTTTATAAGTGCCTGACTTTATAACAGCACTTAGGGTTTGAAACAGACGCTCACTCCGCTATACATACACACACATAAAACAATAATGTCACCAGTGTAGTACAAACACACATACACTCACGCCGCTATATACACAAACATAAAACAATAATTTCATTAGTACAGCACAAATACAAAGACACCAATGCTGGCATACACACAACCATATAACAATAATTTCATCTGTCAGTATATGCACACAGACGGCCACGTTGCTATACACACAGCCATATAACAATAATTTCATTTATCAGCATATACACACAGACGGCCACGTTGCTATACACACAAACATAAAACAATAATGTAATTTGTCAGCATATACACACAGACAGCCACGTTGATATATACACAAACATAAAACGAAAATGTCATTTTTCTGCATACACACACACAGAGGGCCAAGCTGCTATGTACACAAACATAACACAATAATATCATTTGTCAGTATATGCACACAGATGGCCACGTTGCTATACACACAGCCATATAACAATAATTTCATTTGTCAGTATATACACACAGATGGCCACGTTGCTATACACACAGCCATATAACAATAATGTCATTTGTCAGCATATACACACAGACAGCCACGTTGATATATACACAAACATAAAACAGTAATGTCATTTGTCAGCATATACACACAGACGGCCACGTTGCTATATACACAGATATAAAACAATAATGTCATTTGTCAGCATATACACACAGACGGCTACGTTGCTATATACACAGATATAAAACAATAATGTCATTTGTCAGCATATACACACAGATGGACATGTTGCTATACACACAGAGATAAAACAATAATGCCATTTGTCAGCATATACACACAGACGGCTACGTTGCTATATACACAGAGATAAAACAATAATGTCATTTGTCAGCATATACACACAGATGGACATGTTGCTATACAAAACAGAAAATAAAACAATAATGCTTTTTCAGCATATACACACAGTTTTGGCATGTTGCTATTTTCACAAACATAAAACAGAAATGTCATTTGTCAGCATATACACACAGACGGTTTACGTTGCTATATACACAGAGATAAAACAATAATGTCATTTGTCCATATACCCCACAGACGGCCACGTTGCTATATACACAAACAAAACATAAAACAAAAAACGTCCTTTTTATAGCACGAACACCCCATAAACCCACGCCGCTATCCCACACACCCAGAGAAATTTAAATTTCCCAAAAATTTTTCATCAGTGCAGCACAAAACACGCAAAAACCCACGCCGGTATTTATACACACACACAAAAACAAAAAAACAAAAATTTTTCTTTTGGGAAACAGCAAAAACCCACACGGACGCCCACACTGCCATAAATACAAAACATAAAACAAAAAAGCATTTGTATACACAAAAGTATATACACAGACGCCAACCCTCCCTAAAATACACAAACATAAAACAAAAATACCATTTGTATGGGCACACTCACACAGACGCCCACACTGCTATATACACAAACATAAAAAAAATAATGTCATTTGCACAGCACAAATGCCTATCAATTAACATCAGAAAGAGATCCTTGAATGTTATATAAACCAGTACTTTTTGTACGGATGCAGACGTGGACAGTCAGAAAGCAAAGCCAGAGCAAGATTGAGGCACCCGGGAGATGTGGTTTCTCAGAAGAATGTTGAGATTTCCCTGGACAGCAAAAAAAAAACCCAGACGGTCTTGATGGAAAGGGAAACAAGTAGATCACTCATAAGGAAAATTAGGAAAAGACAGGCAAAAATATATAGGTTATTTATGAGGAAGGGGGATTTTGGGGCACCTGGTCACAACGGGGAAAACGGAGGGAAAAAGAAACACCAGGTAGACCCCCGGGAGAGAATGCTGGGCGGACTTGCAGAGTGGCTGGGGATGAGGAGGGGGGGGAGATGCAGGGGCAACGAGAGAAAGAGATAGTTTGGGAAGGGCCATGGGGGCGCCAACGCCATGCGGCAGGGCACCCGATGAAAGATGATGATGTACAGCACAAACACACAGACGCTTACAATTTCAATACACACATAAAACAATAAATTCATTTGTACAGCACATATTTTTTTACACATCATCATCAAGTGCTCCTGCCGCATGGCGTTGGCGATCATGGGCCCCCCTATGGGATCTATCTCTTGTTGCCACAAAACACATATTACCCTCTATGTCCTCAGCCCCCCAACCCGACTGCAAGAGAAGAAAAGGGGTAAGGGGCTCTGTTTTCTTCTCTCTGTTTTCTGTCTCTGTCTCTGTCTC
>JAPXFY010005503.1:0-2500 GCA_030674185.1 Monoplex corrugatus
GACTTGAAGGAGACAAAATTTAGGTTGCTGACGGACTGAGAGAGGAAGTTTGTTCCAGGAGAGCGGACCAGAAACAGAGAAGGCTCGTGGACCATAGGTATTGAGCTTAGTGCGTGGAAAGCGAAAAGTCAGAGGATCGGAGGCAGAGCGGAGGGTACGTGAGGGAAGATAGATCTCAAGTAGGCTTGACAGGTAATCGGGGGCTGCGTTATTGAGGCTTTTGTAGCACATGGTGGTCTAGTTTGTACTGTATGCGCTTTGATACAGGGAGCCTGTGAAGTTGTGCCAGGAGAGGAGATATGTGGTCAGCTTTTTTCTTTTTGAGTACAAGGCGTGCAGCATTGTTTTGAATGCGCTGTAGGATGTGAATGGTGGAGGCAGGAAGACCAGACAGGAGTGAATTGCAATAGTCAATGCGAGACATTATGAAGGAGAGAACGAGTTTTGCAGTTGTTTCCACAGAGAGATACTTGTTATAAAAGTGTCCATACACTACTAAGAAAATCTTGCTAAGGTATTTTAGTCACAGACACAGAAAAAAACAGACAAAATCTTGCTAAGGTATTTTAGTCACAGACACAGAAAAACACAGACACAATCTTGCTAAGGTATTTTAGTCACAGACACAGAAAAACACAGACACAATCTTGCTAAGGTATTTTAGTCACAGACACAGAAAAACACAGACAGACAAAGAAATACATATCTCTCTTGTTGGTCGAATTGAAATAATCTTTTTTTCTAAAAGAGAAAAAAAGGAGATTACAAAAAATGAAGGAAAGAAAATCGGTCAGAGCAGCCAGAATATCAGCACTGACCGGCTAAGTAGGTCATGAGGGTGGGGTCGGGGAGTGAGATGTCCGGGGGGGGGGGGGTGAGATCTTGGAACACCTTCACCTGGCGCCATGGTGAGTGGTTGAAGCACGAGAATACGACTGGATTCGAATCCCTGTCAGTCCTTTTATTAAAATCATTGTGGGATTTTTTGGCCTCAGACGTCTCTCTGCCCAGAGCTGAGCGTGTTATGGGTTTGTTGGGAAGACTGGGACCACACAGTTGGGTCTCATCCACTTCATGGATGCGTGGTTGATGGTGTTGCTCAAATCTTCTATCTAACCAACACTGCCAATGTCTGTATCTCAAGGGTCCAGTTTACACCAGACTATGTTACGAAGCTGGTGGATAGAGCGAGGGAATCAAAGGGTTAAGCTTTTGCTTTGCTAGCATGGTTGACAATGCAGGATGCTGGTGGACAGGGTGCGGGAATCAGAGGGTTAAACATTGGCCAGTTTGTTGTCCATCATAACGGTTTTCATCATTCTGGTGATGTCAGCTTAGTGTTCCAGAGGTTTTCTCTCCCTCCTCCTTTCAGCTCCTCGGTTCAAGAACTTTCCAGTGCAAAGGGTTTTGCGCAGTCTCAAGGAGTCTGTCAGATAATTGCTGGCAGATCTGGGTGGAGCGCAAGCGGAATTGTCCAACTGCGACGAATCTCTTTTGAACTAATTGTAAACTCGGAGTTCCATTTATCACCTCCGACGAGAACGAAGAAGTTGGACTTCATGACCATGACGATTGCACGGCATAATAATTTATCTCTCCAGTTTCAGTTCAGTTTCAGTTTCTCAAGATGACGTCTCTGCGCCTGGAACGAATTCCATATGCACTTACGTCACATATTCATGTGTATGGTGACCATGGCACAAGACTCGAGCCTGTACATAAACCCATGAGCTGGCCAGGTCCTGAGGCCCTACCTAGACCATTTTTTACCTAGTATTATTTTCTACTGGCATTTTATCAGCCTGTCTCTTCAGTTCCAGCCTACCAGCTCCATGCTGATCGTCAAAACTTTCTCCTTAGGACACTCATGTTGGTACAAGGGGATAGATTAGAGAGAGAGAGTGGGGAAGGGAGAGAAAGAGAGAGAGAGATGAAGAGAGAGAGAGAGATAGTGAGAGAGAGAAAGAGAACGAGAGAGACAGACAGAGCGAGACAAAGAGAGACAGAGAGACAGGGAGAAACACAGAGAAAGAGAGAGAGAGAGAGAGAGAACGAGACAGACAGACAGAACGAGAGAGAGAGGGAGAGAGAAAGAGAAAGAGGGAACGAGGGAGAGAGAGAGAGACAGACAGACAGACAGACAGAGAGAACGAGAGAGAGAGAGAAAGAATGAGAGAGAGAGAGAAAACGAGAGACAGACAGACAGAGAGAACGAGAGAGAGAGAGAGAAAGAAAGAGAGAGAGAGAAACAGAGAGAGAGAAGAATCAGCGTACTGTTTTATAGATCCCTTCTCCATCTCCACTCTTCCCCATTTCAAGACCTTGCCAGCTCTTTTTTTTCGCAGGGTTTGGAAGTGCCAAATAATTGGTGGCAGACTGATGTGGCGCGCATATGGAATTGTCCGTTTGCGATGACTCCCTCTTGAAGAAAGCTCAAACTCCTTAATCCTTAATTTAAAGGATAAAAGAAGAAGAAGATCTGCACGGCATCTGGTGACAA
>JAPXFY010005503.1:7500-14844 GCA_030674185.1 Monoplex corrugatus
CACCCTGCATTGCCAACCACGCTAGCAAAGCAAAAACTTCACCCTTTGACTCCCTCACTCTATCCACTAGCTTCCTGCAGGAAGCTGGTGGATAGGATGAGGGAGTCAAAGGGTTAGCAACATAAAAAAACATGGCCTGATCGCTGTCTATCTTAACCCTTTCACTCCCACAACCCATCCACAGCTTCGTATTGCAGGAAGCTGATGGATAGGGTGAGGAGAGTCAAAGGTTAAGTTTTTGCAGCTGGTGGACAGAGGCTGGGAGTCAGAGGGTTAATCACTATGTAGGCACGAGTTTTTTTTTTTTTTGTTTTTTTAATCGAATTACAGTGTATTTCTACCACTTGACTATCTCATCATTCATGGGATCGAGGGAAAACTAGCACTACACCAGCTGCGTCTCTTCTTCGACATACATGCTGTTGGGCAACTTGACTAAAGCTACAAATATTTACAAGTCTGGGCCCAGCTGATGCCGGAGTTTTAAGTCAATTTGATAAAGATCAAACTGCAGCTTTAACAAGCATTCCAAAGGAGAAGAGTGGCAGAATGTTTCAGACGTTCGCCTGCGAATAACTAAACTCGAGGTTCCAGGGTTCGCTCCCCGTAGAGGCCTCGATTTTTCTCCTCAGTTTGACAGGAAAATCGAACTGAACGTCTGGTCCTTCGGAAAGGGACGAAAAAACGAGTCGGACTCCTGTGCATTCTGGCTGCGCACGCTAAAGATCTCACGGCAGTTGAAAATCGTGAAGAGCAGGGCATTGCCAGGCTGCCTTGATATGAAACATTGGAGAGATATGTTGATTTCTCAGGTCCTACCCTTTGAAGACCAATTAGCCTTCTTGCCTTTCTGAAGTCTTGGTTAAAAAAGAAAGTGAATATGAGTATGAATTTGAATCAAGGGAGAGGGGATGGGCGCCACCCTCGTGGTGCTGGCTCTGGAAAAAGTTGAGGTCCCCTGCCACCTCACTCCCCTACGACCTCAGGGTTTATGGAACTACTAGGTAGGACCTCAGGACCTGGCCAACTATTGGGTTTATGTTCAGGCTTAAGGCTTGTGCCGTGATCATTCTGGATCTTCTCCATCACATGACACCTGTGATGTTAGTGCATATGGAATTCTTTCCAAGCGCGGAGACGTCATCTTGAGAAACTGAAACTGAAACTGAAACAAGCAATCCAACCCTATACATTAAGGGTTACTCGGACATTTGCTGCCGTTATCTCTGTCCTCATTCCTCATCTAATACTGACAATACTCATGGCATCTGTGATCCTATTGGGGATATAATAGTTTGGCATCATCTTCAGGCTCATCATCATCATCATCATCATCATCATGTGCCCTTCCGCACGGCGTTGGCGATCATGGCTCTTCATACCAATCTATCTTTTGTCGCTGCAAATACATCTCCCACTCTCTCTGTCTTCATCCACTCCGCAAAATCCGTCCATTATTTTCTCCCTGGGTCTGCCTGGTGCTCTTTTTTCCCCTCCAGATTTCCTGTTTTGACTAGGTGCTCAAATTTCTCTTGCCTCACAAAAAATGTCCTATCAATGTTGCTTGTAATTTGCTAATCTTCTTCAGTAACGTTCTTTTTGTGTTTGCTTCATTAAAGACTATCTCGTTTGTGTGTGTGTGTGTGTGAAGGTGTGTGTGTGTGTGTGTGTGTGTGTGTGTGTGTGTGTGTGTGTGTGTGTTGTGTGTGTTCCTGTCCATCTTCAGGCCTTCACATATTATTACAAAGTGTTCTTGTACCCGTGTTCTTAAAGCCTAGGATTCATGCGGAATCGCCCTTGTGAGGGTAACAAAAAGAATTCAAGTTTTGGGGACGAGAAACACATTAAGGACTCTACGTCCCCCAAAACCATGTGGAATCATTGGGAAAACATCTACAGGTAACATTTTTTAAAAGAGGGGGCTTTTGTGTTTGATTGCGGGGGGGGGGGGGGGGATAAGAGAAAATTTATTTTGAGGGTTTAAAAGTGTTTTGATTCCCCCTTAAATTATATTTTTTTTTATTTATTTGTTTTTTTCTTTGAAGATCATACACAGATACTACGTCATAAACATAAAAAACCAAATTGTTCCAGTAACAACTGATGCAAATGTTAAATTCAAAAACCAAAGGGGGGTGGGACCCCGGGGCCGCCACTCGTGGGTTTGGGGTGCAGGTTTAAAGGTTTTTCGTGATCTTTTGAATCTTCTCCCTCACAGGCCCTGGCGTTCGTGCAATAGAATTCTTCCACACGGAGACAAATCTTCTTGAAAACTGAAATGAAACTGAAACTACCTTTTCCACAAATGAAATGAAACTAAAATATGTATTTCCAAAAAAAAAAATCGAAACGAAAAATAATTTTTCCCACAAAACTGAAACTAAAAATTTCTCCACAAACTGAAACTACCGTTCCCCAAATGAAAATAAAATCCCCTTTACCTACATGAAAATGAAAAACTTTTCCTCACATGAAATGAAACTAAAATACCATTTCTCCACAGAACGAAACGAAACGAAACTTTTTAACCCCAGTTGAAACCCAAACCACCTTATCCCCCAAAAAAATGAAACCCCTTTTTCCCACAGAAAAGAAAAGAAATCCGTTATCTCCCAAAATTGAAACTGAAATCCCGTTACCTCCATGAAAAAAACTGAAACTCCGTTTCTCCATAGATTGAAATGAAAAAAAAAAATCCATATTCCAAAATTAAAAATAAAAATTGTTACCCCACAAAAAAAAAAAAAAACACCTTATCCCAAGAATTAAACTAAAAAAAAACTTCCTTTTCCCAGAATAAAAACGAAATATCGTTTCACACAAGCGAAACCTTTCCCAAGAAAAAAAAAATGAAACTCCCCTTCCCCCCAAAAAACCTAACGAAACTTCATTTCTACGAAACCCCAGTAAGTTTTTCCGTAATTCAATTGCCAAATCTGTGATCCATTTTTATGGAAAAAAAATTTCACAAACATCTTATTATATCTTGTTCTTCACGAAGAAAAGTCGATTCGTTACTCTTGTGCCTTGGGGGGGGGGGGGGAATTCCCCCTTGCGTCGCGGGGTATGTGTGTGTGGTGTGTTCGTTCGTTCTTTGATTTAAGTTTTTCACTATGAGGGTATTGACGAAAAAAAAAAAAGTTGGGAAAGAAGTGGGTTTGGTTTTTGGGGGGTAGAGGGGCAAGTTATGAAAAAGTAGGTGGGAAAAAAGAAAAATGGAAAAAACTTTAAAACAACTTTAAAATCAAAATGGTATAAAATTTTAAATCTAAATCAAACTTCTAAACTTAAAGTAATGCATTAACAGGGTGTGAACCAAGATTTAAATTTTAACTGACAAAAATTTTCGGAAGTTACTTCTTTAAAATGGTTTCAGAAAAATTTTTTGGTAAACATTTTTTTTTAAAAAAACGTGCATTTTGCGTAAAAAAGACATGAAACAGGCAATTTTTCGCCGCAAAAAACATTAATTTTTTCAGTATTTTTTTTCAAACTTTAGGAATCGAAAAAAAAACAGCAAATCTTTCAAGATAAAGGGAAAAAAAAACCCAATTTTTACAACATTTTAATGAATTTTTTCATTTTTTGGCACAAACTTTTCATGGAAAGTTTAAAAAAAATCCCTGAATTAAAAAAGTTTTAACCCTTTTTTTTCGGGAATTTTTAAACTTTTTCTGTGAAATTTCAAAAATTTTTTTACCCCGGGTTAGTTCCTTAAAACTTTTGTTCCTAAACCCCAAAAAACCCCCCATAAAATAAAAAAACCTTTTTCCCCCCAAAACATTTAAAATTTTCCCATAATTTAAAAGGGTTTTTTTCTGTATCCCCCCCCTTGGCCCAAAAATACAGAATTTTCAAAAAAGGGAAACTTTAAAAAAAATGTTAAATTTTAATTGAAATGCAACGCTTTTAAATAGCAAATTTCCCCTGTAAAGATAGAAATTTCCCCCCAAAAAAAAAAAGACTTTTTATTTTTTTAAAATTAAAATTCTGCCCACCAAATTTTTTTTCTAAGTTCCCTCTTTTAAAAATATGGAGGTTTACGGATTTTTAAACGAGGTTCCTTGCTTGCCAAAATCCCAAATTTTTCCCCTTTTCATATTTCTTAGCATCTTTTTAATCAATTTAAAAGTAGCTTTTAAAACATTTCCTTTAGGGGGGGTTTTGGTTTTTGTTTCCCTATTTCCCCCCTTTTTTGTTGACTTTTTTTACCAGGGCAGATATTTAATTGCCCAAAAGTATTTTTATGAAAAGTTCTTTTCTCGTTTTGGAAAGTCCAAAAAAACGACCCGATTTTTATTTCCCCTTTTTTCCCCCAAAATTTTCCCTTTGTGAAAAATTCTAACGGCCCCAAACCCTTTTTCTGTCCTAACTCACGTAGTTTTTTTCCCAAAGGGGAACCCGCAAATTTGTACTTTTTCCCGGCAAAAACATGGATGGTTTAAACCGTGCCAAATTTTTAAAAATTTTGCAGTCAAGCTTTGAATCTTCTTTAAAAAAAAAATTTTTGGTGCACTGAAGAAAATTCTTTCGCTTGGATAAACTTTAAATAAAAAAGGCTGTTAAAAAGAGGGAAATTGTATGTTTTTTTTCCCTTCCCCGGGTAATCTGTTATTATCTTTAGAAAAATTTTAAAAGGGGGTTCCCTTTTTTTGTTAAAATTTTTCAAAAAGGGCTTCCCAGGTTTTTTTCGATGTTTAAAAAAAACTCCCAAAAATTTTACAACCCGCTTGAAAGTACACTTCCCATGCCCGTTTTAAAGTAGGCAAGTGAAAATTTAAAAAAAAACCCCCAGGGGGAAAAAAACTTTATGTTAGTTTTTTCCCTGATAACGACACCCCTTTTTTAAAAAAATTGTTTCCCAAAATTATCAAGAACAGCTGATACAACTTTCTGTGTTTTTTTTTGTGTTTGTGGAGTTGTCTTTTTTAAAATAAATTTATTTCCCAAAAACCCCAAAATCTCAGCGTACTGTACCAAAACAACACGAAATTTTTGGGTGCATTAGGAAGATCCCCGTATAAGGGGGTATTAAAAAAAAAAGGTGCGTCACTGGAACCCTTGGGGATTTCCCCTTCAAAAAAGTCGCGAAGTAAATAAAATTTTCCCACCTTGCCTGAAAATTTTTCTATTGGGGGGAAAAAGGATTAATTTAAATTTATAATTTGCCAGATAAACCCAAAAGATTTCAGCTTGTACAAAAAAAGTTATGCCAAACTTTTTAACCCACGCTTTTTTTACATCAAAAAAAAGTTGCCCAAAAAACTTTTTTCTGCGGGGAAATGTTTTTTTTTTCTGAGTTTTAAATTTTAAACCCGGTGCTCAAATGTGGATTTTTCCCTTTTCTTTAAAAACCCCTTGGTTTATGGGGAAAAACGTTTTTTTTTATCAAAAGTAATGTATAATCTGTTTTTTAAAACCAATCTTTCCCCCAGTTTGTCGTTTTTGGGGGCCCTCAAAAGCAAAAGGGTCTGTAACGTTTTCGTTTTTTTTAAAAGGGTTTTCCCGCTTTTTAAAATTTGGGGTTAAAAAAATGACTTTTTTGGGGTTTTTTGTGTGTGTGGTGTGTGTGTGTGTTGTGTGTTTTTTGTTTGGGGTTGATTTTTTGTTGTTTGGTGTGGTGTTTGTGTGTGTTTGTTTGGGGTTTTTGTGTGTTTTGTGTTTGTGTGTGATGTGTGGGGTTTTTATTGTGTTGGGGGCGGGTTTTGTGGGGTAGTTTGTGTGTTTTTGTGCATGGGGGGGTTGTGTTTTGTTTTTGTGTATTGTGTTGGGGTTGGGGGTGTGGTACACCATAAGAGGGGAAAAAGAAATTTCTGTGATATAGAAAACCAAAACTGTTGTACGGCTGTGAAAAGGGGGACAGTCAACAGCCAAAAACAGAACAAGATTTTAGGAGGCAAATGTGGTTGCTAAGAAAAATGTTAAAGAGGTCCCGGACAGCAAATAAAACAAACGAGACGTTTTGAAAGAGGCAGACACAAAAAGAACATTAAATAAAGAAGTTAGGGAAAAAGCAAACAACATTTTTAAGGACGTTTCCTGAGACAAGAGAAAATTTGGGCACCTAGTTAGAACAGGAAAGCTGGGGGGGGGGGGGGGGGGGGGGGGGGGGAAGAACCCAGGTGGGCCAGGGAGAAAAAATTTGGAAAGGAAATTGCAGGGAGATGACAGAAGGGGGGAGATGTATTTGCTGTGACAAATGAAGATTTTTATGAGGGGGGGGGGGGGGGGGGAACGGCATGATAAATGGCCCTGCGGCCCCGGGGACATGGTGAGATGATGACCGTTCTGAAAAAGCAAATATGGACTTAAGTGGTCGCTTTCAGTTCTGCAATCAAAGAGAGGCCCTCGAACAATTCTGAAACGAACATCGATGTCAGTATCTGTGATGCCCGAGAGCAACACTGAACGATGTCTCTAAAGAAAAGGGTTGATTAGGACTGGAGCAAGGACGCAGCCCTGCTTGACACCTTTGTAATTGGAAAAGGGGCTTAGATTAACACAAACACACATACGGACAAACACACACGCACACACACACACAAAACTCACAAACAAACGCACACAAGCACACACACAAACACACATACACACACACACACACGCATACACACACTCACACACACACAAAACACATAATGCACGCCGCATACACACACATATGCACACACACATACACATGCACACGCACATTACCCCACACACACACCACACACACACACACACACACACACACAACATGGGTTTTTATGCACAAACAATTTGCACACAAGCTGATTGGGAGATCGAAAACAAACCCAACCCAACTCAACCCAACCCAGCCCAACCCAAACCAAACCAAACCAAACCAAAGCCTACTCAACCCTACCCAACCAAAAACAAACCAAAACCCAAACAAAACCAATTTAACCCAACCCAAAACCAAAACAAAAGACAAACACCCCCCGCCCCGCCCCCGCTCCCGCCCCCCTGTAATCTAAACCCGTCGGGAAAGGTACCCTTAGGAAGAAAACTGACCCAGGGCAATCCAATAGAAGGTCTGCCATCGTGTCCACTTTACTGTGCCCATGGATGTGCTTTTGATCATCATTCACACTCACATTTTCTTCATGAAATGCTCCGGGGATTTTTTATCACAAGGGGCGATCACTTCACACATAACACGAATTACCAAACCCTCATTTTGAGTGACGTTCTCTTCGTTAACAAACAACTCTTGAACCAAGATTTAATTCCAGCTTTTGGGGGGCTTCATGCATGACAGGTGAAATCCTTATTGTTAAAAATAAATAAAAGATAAAAAAGGGTGAGAAAGAGGGAAACCCTGGGTTTTTTTTTTTCCAC
>JAPXFY010005504.1:0-7500 GCA_030674185.1 Monoplex corrugatus
AGAGCACAGATAATTATAATGACATCATCATTATAACTGTTATATGTATAGATGCTCACAATTGTATGGACTGTATACATTTCTTAGCAACACGATACTAACTTCTTATGTTTTGGAGAATTAGTATGTTAATGTTCAGTTGATACACGCTTCCTTGTCGCCCCACACATACGTACTAACACAGTTCAGAACCTATTCATTTCTCACGTACTAATGTAAGCATTATTCAGTCTCTCTGGTGCAAATTATGCCGTATCTCTGGCAATGAATTTTTCAGCCTCCCCAGTATGAATTATTCAGTCTCCCTGGTATGAATTATTTAGTATCCCAGTTCAAGAGCAAACATACAAAAACGATTGAACGATGGATATTGTAATGTCAACTGGGGCAGTGTGTGAGCGTGTCAGGATTTAAATGAGGTGTGTCTTCGGATAAAAGCTCTGTTATATGTATGTATGTATGTATGTATGTATGTATGTATGTATGTATGTATGTATGTATGTATGTATGTATGTGTGTATGTATGTATGTATGTATGAATGAATGTGTATACATATGTATGTGTCTGATTGAGTGAATGCTTGCTTTCGTAAGTATATATTTGTGCGTGTGTGCAAGTGTGTGTGTGTGTGGGTCTGTCTGTCTGTCTGTCTGTCTGTCTGTCTGTCTGTGTCTGTGTGTGTGTGCACGTGTGTAGTTTTTTATCAAGTTTTTTTAAAATAGTATTGTTCTCTTCTGACATTGGAATATCCCGCATTAAGACAATATAAAGTGTACTTTTCTGTTGGACAGATATAAATTCTTTCTGTTTCATGTTATATGTTAATCGCATTGGATTTTCTTTTATTTGTTGTTATCCTCCATGCCCAAATTAGGGTTAAAAGATTATTAAATATTGAAGATTGAACATTGTGTCTGTCTGTCTGTCTGTCTGTCTGTCTGCCTGTCTGTCTGTCTGTCTGTCTGTCTGTCTGTCTGTCTGTGCTCATGCACGTGCAATGGTGCTTATGTTCATGCTCTATCCCATCCATTTGAAATATGTTGGAATATGTGCTGGCATATTGATCTTACCGACAGGTGGCTGGGCATAAGGAATGTTCAAGAATTTGTCCACGTAGGAGTGAGGTCCGAGCGATACACGGACACCCCTGACTGCCCCGTACCGTGTGTCCACGTCCAAAGACTGGCCTGACCCTCCGCTGACCATGCCCACCACACACACCACCGTACACATCCACCACACCATCGCGTCCAAGCTGATACAACAAGTTAGAACTAAATATTGTTCGTCATTTATAACTCTCAAGAACACTTCAGTTTTGAACTCATTACATTAGCGAACCCTGTTTTCAGTCTTCATGTCGAAACTACCGCCATCAGTCTGAATGCGTTACTGCACAAACATATATAAACCATTAAAAAGTGAGCAAAACTAACTCTCTGAGTTTTCTACTTATTGTTGTTGTTGTTGTTGGTTGTTGTTGTTGTTGTTGTTGTTGTTGTTGTTGTTGTTTTGTTTGGGGTTGTTCTTTGTGTGTGTGTGGGGGGGGGGGAGTGTTTTGTTTTGTTTTTTGCTAAGTGTTGTGCATGTGCATTAATGCTTTGTTGTCTTTTGAATACGCCTGACAAAGGCCAGTTGGCCGAAAATTTGTGCCTGTCTTGTTTTGTTACATTAATTATGTGTTCTTCTGGTCCGTATTTGCTTGAACGGTGGCAGTCTCTTTGATTTAGACAACAATTACTGTCTAGTTTTTCGCTGAGCTCCAGTGTACGAACGTTGGATTCTAATTCTCCTCTCGATGTAAAAAAATGGGACTTGATCTGCCTCTGATTTGCAAGACTGTGAACTATATCTGCGATCCTCAAACCAAAAAAAAATGTATTTGACAGAAAACCGAAAAACAAACTTCTTCAGTGCAGGAAAAACATCTGGAGTAGACCTCCTCTTTCAGTGCATAAACTTCCTTTCACAGTCTGTCTTCAGTTTTTTCACTGCTCAACCACAGCAACTTGTCCGTCACTTCTAAATCACAGGAAAATTCACTTCATCCTCTAAAAGCACTAACTGTCCCTTATAGTAGGCTGCTTTCAGGAGATGACTGATGTGCAAGACACAATCAAAAATAATGGTGTGCTTCAAGTACTAATGCACTATTATTATTCCGTGTCTATGACCCGTCCGTTGTCCGAACAGTTGTATTCTATACTAGTGAGGACGTAAGACCGTCACAGAGATAAGAATGTCTTTACTTGTGTAATGATGTCAGATGTCTGTTAGTTATCTTAGGGAGAAAAGTGGCCGAATGGTTCAGACATTCACCTGACAAAACTACACTCGAGGTGGTGGTGGTAGTGGTGGTGGTGGTAATTGATGTTGTTGTTGTTGTTGTTATCATCATCATTATTGTTATGTTATTATGGTTCCTGATACTTACTTTCCTTTTTTCCTCAGTGTCTGTTTGTACTTGATTTAAAGTTTGATAATGTTCTATTCCTGTAAAGTGCCACGAGCTTGCTTTTGACATGAACGTTTGCGCTATGTAAGTGAAAGTATTATTATCATTATTCTTATCATTACGTTCAAAGAACAAAATGAAAGATCAGTTGTTTACATCATACGAAATTGAATATGCTTTTCTTTTTTCGTGTACTATTGCAGTTTGCCACGGAAGCATGTGCACATGTGCAAGAGGAGGCTGCACGAGCTGGAGTCTGACCAGCCAAATGTTGTGCGTGCTGCATCCAATCACGAATCGGTCCCTGACCCTGACTGTGATGCTTATAGATGAGAAAGGTAAACAAGAGAATGAAAGAAACGGAGTCTCCGCCCTCAGAAAGCTGACGGGAACGTCGTTAGTGGTGAGTTTAAATTCGACTGTACTCTGAGTAAGCTGGATGAGAACAGGCACAAATGAACTCCAAAGCAAAGAACCAACAGCAGCGCAAGGTCTCCCCTGGTGGGTGGCATCGTGGCGGCTTGACGTTGCTGGCTCACATGGGCTTCCGGTGTATCACGTTTCGCCCAATTACGTTTCAGCCAATCGCGTTTCGTCTACTTTCGTTTCACCCAACGTGTCTTTTATCTCACACCGCCCATCACATTTCGCCCTAAATCATACAGAATTAAGAACAAAGAAATCAGGTCAAAGGTAAATACTTCATTGTTTTTGTTTGTTTGTTTGTTTGTTTGTTCTTTGTTTGTTTGTTTGTTTGTTTGATTGTTTTGTTTGTTTGTTTGTTTGTTTGCTCGCTTGCTTGCTTGCTTGTTTGGTTTGGTTTGATTTTTGTTGGGGTTTTTTATATGATACATGTTACAAACTGTAAATTCTTTTATCAACTTCGCGCACATTCAGTCAGTGTTTGATCATGATATGCTAGTTCTTGAATTAACTCTGCTTAAACCGCTCACTCAGTCCTAACTTCAAGTTATTTCCTGTCCACACACTGGCTATCACAAAAGTTGAATGGGGAGTGAGTCTTTGGGTGAAACATCACACTTGGGATTTTTAAAGCTCCAGGAAGGGAACATCTCTGTTACGCAAGGAACAAAGGATTGGGTGAAACGTGCTGTGTCGGCCTTTTTGGCATTACAGCTTCCACTGAATGAACTTGGGGTTACTTACGTCTTGAACAGCCGGAATGAGCAGCGTGTGATCAACGACACTGAAGCAGCTCAGAAGAAGAGGAGCAAGAAGAAGCCAAAGACTGACGGCGACACAGTGTGGTCACTACCACTTCAGTTAGTGCCATCAGTGTGATGATCACGGTACAGCCTTTTGTGTTTGTAAAACACCAAGATTAATACGTCATAATCGGATCAAAAGATCGTCTGATAAAGATATTGGTATTGCAGAGAACATTTTGCGTCGATGATAGTGTGGTTAACGGTGATCTTCAAGTGCGGTTATGGCATTTTAATGTATAAGATTAGCTGATAAATGTTCGTTTTTAGCCTTTGATTCAGACAGTACTTCTTTCTTCTTATATGCGTCCTCTTGTACCATCCTGAGTATCTCAAAAAGATAGACTTGACGGTAAGCAACAAACTGGGTGTGTATGACCGTCTATCCAGGTCTTCCTCAGTCTGCCTCACGCTTTAACTCCGCAGATCTGTTCGTCGTGTGCTTGTTGAGCCAGCTAGTGGCCTTGCAATTTGATCAAAGCCACTTAATTCTCTGTGCTGAGCATTATAGTCTACTGCTTCTCGCTTTGCCAGCATGTAGGGGTGCATTACGGTCGGACGACCAACTTAATTCTCTGCTGCTGTGTGTGATGGTGAACTGGTGTTTCCCCCATTACTTGTCTGATGTTGGTGTTTTCACGGCACATTTTGTCTTGTGGACACCTTTTCTTCACCCACCCACCCCCCACCCCCCTTCCTCTTTTCTGAGGTAGTAATTTTGTGTTCCATGGGTTTGGTTTGAGTCCAAGTTTGCCTCTGGTATGCCAGGATGGAGATGAAAACAAAGTTAACGAATCTGGCTTTTGTTTCAATGGCAATGTTCGGATCTTTAGCGAGTAGGGCGAGCTGATAGATGACACTGTTTCTCTTTACTCAGATAACGCTAACACAAGAGTTTACAGTTTGTTCAAGAGGGATTCATCACATTCGGACTATTCCATATGCAAACACAGGACATAGTGTATGCCCAAATCATTTTCAGGCAGCTGTGGGAGAATTCCAACTGGATTGTCATCGGGGGCAGTAGTAGCTAGTCGCTGTCCTTCAAGGCCTTAATCCCGTGTCTGTGTACCTACTGGTCAACAGTGCGGACAGTATTAGTGGTGTAGTAATGTTGTGTTATGTACTGATAATGTCAGTTTGTGGTCACACAGATAAGGCGTCTTTGTACGAAAGACTCTCTCTCTCTCTCTCTCCTCTCTCTCTCTCTCTCTCTCTCTCTCTCTCTATCTCTCTCTCTCTCTCCCTCTCTCTCTCTCTCTCTCTCTCTCTCTCTCTCTCTCTCTCTCTCTCTGAGTCTGTCTTTCTCTCTCTCAATTTCTCTCTCTGTCTGTCTGTCTCTATCTTTCTCTCTTTCTCTCTCTCTCTCTCTCTCTCTCACTCACTCACTCACTCTTCTCTCTCTCTCTCTCTCTCTTTATAGAAATATATACACGCTCATACACCGCACACGCTCACATACATACACATACACACACACACACATATATACATACATACACACATACACTCATACACACGTACACACACACCCCCGCTGAGTTAGCATTCATAGAAAGGAAAAAAGGCGTGCATTTGCATTGTGACAAACATGGCAAAACATTATCGGGGCTTTATCTTGTCCAGTTCTATAGAAATAAACATGTTCGGATTGGAGCATGACACTAAACGATAATTTAATTGTTGATCGATCGTGACCCATTTCACAAACTGTTATCAATGACTCTGTAGCAAAACGCTGCTGACAAAGAGTATAAGAATAAAAGAAAAAGCTTTGCTGTTCCCAATCAATATTCGAGAACAGCTAAGCACTGTTTTCCCACACCGCTATCAACTCATAGAAATAAACAAGAATGGAGTAAATTGACAAGATACATACATTAAAAATGGACTAACAACTTGAATGTCCTGTAGTCAATTCCCACAAGTCCAATCAAAACATTGTAGGATTTTTTGGCTCCACCTGGCTCCTAATCGGTATTCAAAGTGTTGTGGGCTGGTTGGGAAGACTGGAACCACACGGTCAAGTCTCATCTATTTTATGGATCCGTCATTGAGGGTGTTGCTCAAATTTGCTGACCAACACCGCAGGTGTATGTATCTCTCAGGCCTGGTTGACGCCAAGATATATTATGAAAAGAAGCGTAGAGTTCAGTCCTGTCACGCAGTCTCAATCCACAATGGAACTCCATGGCATCATTATTATCATCCTCATCACATTGTCAAAAAGAATCACATGAAATAACACATAATGTGCATTGATAGTTATGGTAGAAAGCATCACATGAAATAACACATAATGTGCATTGATAGCAATGGTAGAAAGCATCACATGAAATAACACATAATGTGCATTGATAGCAATGGTAGAAAGCATCACATGAAATAACACATAATGGGCATTGATAGCAATGGTAGAAAGCATCACATGAAATAACACATAATGTGCATTGATAGCAATGGTAGAAAGCATCACATGAAATAACACATAACGTGCATTGATAGCAATAGTAGAAAGCATCACATGAAATAACACATAACGTGCATTGATAGCAATGGTAGAAAGAATCACATGAAATAACACATAATGGGCATTGACAGCAATGGTAGAAAGCATCACATGAAATAACACATAACGTGCATTGATAGCAATGGTAGAAAGCATCACATGAAATAACACATAACGTGCATTGATAGCAATGGTAGAAAGCATCACATGAAATAACACATAATGTGCATTGATAGCAATAGTAGAAAGCATCACATGAAATAACACATAACGTGCATTGACAGCAATGGTAGAAAGAATCACATGAAATAACACATAATGGGCATTGATAGCAATGGTAGAAAGCATCACATGAAATAACACATAATGGGCATTGATAGCAATGGTAGAAAGCATCACATGAAATAACAAAATAACGTGCATTGATAGCAATGGTAGAAAGAATCACATGAAATAACACATAATGTGCATTGATAGCAATGGTAGAAAGAATCACATGAAATAACACATAACGTGCATTGATAGCAATGGTAGAAAGAATCACATGAAATAACACATAATGGGCATTGATAGCAATGGTAGAAAGCATCACATGAAATAACACATAATGGGCATGGATAGCAATGGTAGAAAGCATCACATGAAATAACACATAATGGGCATTGATAGCAATGGTAGAAAGCATCACATGAAATAACACATAATGGGCATTGATAGCAATGGTAGAAAGCATCACATGAAATAACACATAATGGGCATTGATAGCAATGGTAGAAAGCATCACATGAAATAACACATAATGGGCATTGATAGCAATGGTAGAATGCATCACATGAAATAACACATAATGGGCATTGATAGCAATGGTAGAAAGCATCACATGAAATAACACATAATGGGCATTGATAGCAATGGTAGAATGCATCACATGAAATAACACATAATGGGCATGGATAGCAATGGTAGAATGCATCACATGAAATAACACATAATGGGCATGGATAGCAATGGTAGAAAGCATCACATGAAATAACACATAATGGCATGGATAGCAATGGTAGAAAGCATCACATGAAATAACACATAATGGGCATTGATAGCAATGGTAGAAAGCATCACATGAAATAACACATAACGTGCATTGATAGCAATGGTAGAAAGAATCACATGAAATAACACATAATGTGCATTGATAGCAATGGTAGAAAGAATCACATGAAATAACACATAACGTGCATTGATAGCAATGGTAGAAAGAATCACATGAAATAACACATAAGGGCATTGATAGCAATGGTAGAAAGCATCA
>JAPXFY010005504.1:10000-14841 GCA_030674185.1 Monoplex corrugatus
ACACACACACACACACACACGCAGTTTTCTGTAACTCACTCTTAAGGGCTGCTACCATTTCAATTCCAAAACTTACAGTGTCGAAAAAAGGAAAACATCATGGAAATGTCTGGTGGAATGAGGATTGTCAAAAGGCAGTGAACGAAAAGAAAGAAAAATACAAAATCTATTTAGCAAACAGGTCACCTGAAAATCATACAGCGATGAATAGTGCCAACATTAAGTGCAACAGAATCATAGAGCAAGCCAAAGAACAACACTGGACATCTTTTTGTAAATATGAAGTAAATGACCACAAAGACATGATAAAGATTTGGGAAAAACTAAAATTAATGAAAAACGGGATCAAGTTGCCATCAATTCCAGTAAAGCTAGAAAATAACCCTTTTCCTAGTTCATTAGAGAAAGCAGAAGCTTTTGCAGACGTGTTTTGCTGAGGCCTGTCGTGTAGAAGGACTTCCTGTCTCTGATAGAAATTATAGGGAACGAGAAAAAAAAAAAGACGTATATAAGGATCCTGCCTCTGACAATAATCACTACATAAATGCATCATCACACTTCAAGGATTAAAAGATGCCATTCAGTCAATTCCAAGTAAAAAGACATCAGTTGGACCAGATGCAATTTCCAATGAGATGCTGAAAAATTTACCAGAAAATTTTATAATCTTACTACATAACATATCTAAAATATGCTGGAATAGTGGGAAAATGCCTAACAACTGGAAAGAAACAATAGTGGTTCCTGTACTAAAACCAGGTAAATGTAATACTGATTTGAAAAACTTCATGCCATTTGCATTAACATCACACGTATGTAAACTAATGGAGAAGATAATCTTAAAGAGATTGATGCACTATTGTGAAAAGAATAAAATAATACCAGTAAATCAGCAGGATTTCGGAAAGGTAGAAATCCTAACAAAGCTAACTACTAACATAAAACAACAATTTGCAAGACGTCAATGCGTTTTAGCTACCTTTTTTGATATAACTAAAGTATACGATCAAGTGTGACACTCCCGATTGTTATTTAAATTTAAAAGTATTGGGCTGACAGGTCCACGTCTTTGACTATGTGAAATGTTTCCTAGAAAACAGAGTATTTCAAACGAGGATTGAAAATGTATATTCCACAAAACGAATTCTTCAAATGGGTATCCCTCAGGATCCGTTATAGCTCCCCTTCTTTTCATGATATTAATGCATGACTTACCCAGTAAATTATCTAAACATGTAGTTTTAGCTCAATATGCTGACGATTTGTGCATGTGGATGCAGGTAAATATGAAAAGGAAAACTCCTTTGCGCTGTATTAATTATACACGCAAATGTTACCAATTAGAACTTGATAAAATAGCACGATACATGGTAGAAAATGGACTGCATCTATCCCTGGAAAAAACAAAAAATAGTTTTATTTAATAGTGGAGCAAACCCAGCAAATATTCCCACTTTCAAACTGGGAGACACTCTTCTTCAGTTTAACGAATCAATTAAATTCTTAGGAGTTTTCCTTACGGCAAAATTATCTTGGAATCAGCATATTGAATACTTGTTAACCAAAGCTCAGAAAAGTTTAAATTTCTAAAAATAGTTCGCAAACAGACATGGGGTCAAGATTCATCAATACTTGTTCATCTTTGTAAATCGCTTGTTAGATCTAAATTAACCTATGCCCAAGAAATCTTCTTCAGTGCACCGAAACACTTACTAAAAAAACTACAGAGCATGGATTGTAAAGGTTTCAAACTTGCGCTGGGTCTTCCAATGCATGCTTCCCGTCTTCGTACATATAATGAAATCGATCTGTTACCACTTGAAGAGCAAAGGAAAGTCGCTTCTACTAAATTTTTGTTAAGAAATACCACCGTAGAAAACATCTCAGAAACAGAAACTAAACTGAGATCAGATACCGACTTTCCAAAAAGAGCTAAATCAATATCTTCACAGGTCACATTGCAACTACACATCTGACGTCATGAAAGGTTCAGGAATTGATCTAGACGTAGATCCTGTATCTATAAGACCTTCCTTTTCGCCAGTACCCAGTTGGGAACTCCATAGAGCACAATTTGACGTACACCACACTAATTTAAAAAAAGAAGACAATATAAACTTACTGGCAAGTCAGGTTAAATGTCATATAGACGACTTATATCCCAATCACTTGAAAATTTATCAGTAATTGAAAGAAAAGCAGGCTCAGCGTTTTTAATACCTGCTCTCAAAATTGAAAAATCTTTCAATATAGGACTTGATAAATCTGTCTTTACAGCTGAACTCTTTGCAATATTAATGGCTTTAAAATTTATGATAAGTCTTCCTAGGACAATTTTTCAGATACTTTTTTGCGTCGATTCAAAATCAGTACTTCAGGCTCTTAAATTATCAAAATTACAAACAAGACCTGAAATGATTCTGGAAATTAGTCACTTGATTCATGTTTTATCTTCAAGGCACAGATATTACTTTCTGCTGGATACCTTCTCATAGTTCTTTTTATTATAATGATAAAGTTGATATGGGCTGCCAAACGGGGTGCTAATAACCCACCAGATTCAAACAATATCCAGCTTTCTCTCTCATTGCACGAGACTTACACTTTAGTGGACAACTATGTCTGGAAGCAGTTCCAATTAAAACCAGAAAAGTATGATAAATGTCACATGAACTTTGAAGTCAGCAAAATACTTAAGCAGCTTCCTGCCAACAGACTTATACAATCTCTTATGTACAGATGGAAACTTGATGCATTCAAAACAAAATACACCAAGAACATAGTGTGTTTGTGTGGGAAGAAGATAACACATAGTCATATTCTTTCTTGCGTTAGGGTAAAACGACATATTCCTACACTATCTATGAGTACAGTTTCTGACATATTTGCCTCATCATCAATACTATATGATTTTTTTTGTTAGCCTGTCAAAAAGTCCTATAGCGAATTACCTTTAAAATGCTACTTCACTTGTTCACTGTTATAGTTAGTCAATTCTTGGTTTTATTTTTTATTCATTTCTTCTAGAAATTTATCAATTTTGTTTGTTACTTAGTTAGTTTATTTAAATCGTTAATTATGGTAACGTTATTTGTTAGTTTTAACCTTCCCCTCCTCGAAACAGTTGTTTTCTGGATCATCTTTTCTCAAAACCAAAATTGACAATTTTCAAACATCCTCTTCACTCCTCCTCTATCACCCCCCCCCCCCCTTCTTTTTTTTTTAAATCACTTTAGTGAATAGACATTAAATCAAAGACCACCACCACACCACCACACACACACACACACACACATACACACACACACACAAACCAACCAACCAAACAAACAAACAAACACACACACACGCGCACACGCACGCACGCGCGCACACACATGTACACACACACATACACACACCTCCATTCTCTATGAAATGACAGAATACATGAGCACATACAAAACTGCCTAAGTACAATACTCTTTAAAAATTTACACACAATGAACAGAAATAACAATGGAAAGGAATAACGATAAGCCATACCAATTATCTTCCTTTTATAAACTGAAACCAGAACTAAGCACGACCGTGGCCTTCGCGTCATATGTAGCGAAGGCCACGGCACGACCCAGCGTGGTTGCCAAGGGAATGGATAACAGACTAGATTCGTTCCACGACTTGATTACAAAACCCCAGCCCACCCAGCTGTGCGTGGTATCTGACCCTTTTTATAAGAAACAAAAAGGAGGATGGAGCAGTGAGGAAGCAGACCGGGCACCACACTTATACTCGCAATGCTGATAATGCTGATCCTGTCTTTCCTTTCGCTTCTCATCGACGGTTCAGATCTTTTTTTTTTTTTTTTAATCCTTCGTTTTGTTTTTGAAATCGTAGTTTGTCTTGGACAACTGTGCACGAGTTAAAAAAGTCCACTTTTTTTTTTCTTTTTTTTTTTGGTGAAGATTTTAACAATTCTCTCTCTCTCTCTCTTTCTCTCTCTCTCTCTCTCTCTCTCTCTCTCTCTCTCTCTCTCTCTATCTATCTATCTATCTATCTGTCTATCTATATATCTATATATCTTTCCCCCTTCTCTCTCTCTTTCTCTCTCTCTCTCTCTCTCTTTCTTTCTCTCTCTCTCTCCCCCTTCTCTTTCTCTTTCCTCTCTCTCTCTCTCTCTCTCTCTCTCTCTCTCTCTCTCTCTCTCTCTCTCTCTTTCGCAGATTGATTTTGCACGACGATTGATTTTACACAAGTATGCATACGCGTACACACACAAACAAACACCACGCACACATGTACTCTCTCTCTCTCTCTCTCTCTCTCTCTCTCTCTCTCATCTCTCTCTTTCTTCTGTCTCTGTCTCTCTCTTTGTTTCTTTCTTTCTCTGTCTCTCTCTTTGTTTCTTTCTTTCTCTGTCTCTCTCTCTCTTTGTTTCTTTTTCTGTCTCTCTCTTTGTTTCTTTCTTTCTCTGTCTCTCTCTCTCTTTCTTTCTTTCTTTCTCTGTCTCTCTCATTCTCTCTCTCTTTCTCTCTCTATCTCTCTCTCTTTCCTCTCTCCCTCTCTTTCTCTCTCTCTATCTCTCTCTGTCTCTCTCTCTCAAACACACACACACATACGCGCGCGCACAACACACGCGCACACCACACACACACACACACACACACCACACACACACACACACACCACAGAGTCTCGCTTGGCTCGATCTGAAACAAAACTCTTTTTTTTTATGTCTAAGGGAGAGAGAGAAACCGTGATGGTAGGGTTAAAAGCTTCTCTATTAACCGACACGAAGTTAAAAGTTTCCATTGAAAATGTCACATAAAAATGCGTATTTAAAATAAATGCACTATCTTCCA
>JAPXFY010005505.1:0-14840 GCA_030674185.1 Monoplex corrugatus
GAATATGAATTTGAAATGAGGGAGAGGGGATGGGCATCACCTTCATGGAGCTGGCCTCGGGAAAAGTTGAGGTTTTTGCCACCTCACTCCCCTACGACTCCAGGATTATGTAACTGTATAGGTAGGACCTCAAGACCTGGCCAGCTTGTAGGTTTATGTGCAGGCTTATTGTTGTGTTGTGATCAGTCTGGATTTTCTCCATCACATGGCACTTGTGATGGTAGTGCGTATGGAATTCATTCGAACGCGAGGACGTCATCTTGAGAAATTGAAACGGAAACTAAAACTGAATGTATGTTCCAGATAGGGGGATAGGATGGTCAATAGTGTCAAATGCAGCAAAAGGATCTGAAAAAAAAACAAGTAGAAAAGTTTGGCCATAGTCAGCTGCAAGGAACAAACAATGTATACTGTGAACGAGACCATTGTTGGTGTTGTGATCAGAACGGTAAACTCATTGAAAAAGATGATAAAAATTGTTGGCTAAGAGAGAATAATTTAGATGTTTCAAAACTACTTTTTCTAGGAACTTGGAAAGGAACAGCAAGTTGGAGGCGGGGTGATAGTTTTTGAGAGTGTTGGATCAAGATTATTCTTTTTCAGCAGAGTTCAGACATTGCCTGTTTAGTAAGAAGACGGGAAAATCCAGTGAGAAGAGAGTATTAATGATATCCTGCAAGAAATGTCCTTTAAGACGTGCAAACTCGACCCCATATCTGCATCTGTTTTTTTTTTCACACAAACAGGTCCATGGCTTCTTCCATTCATAAGGCATATCAATTCAATTTCAAAAAAGGCATTCCAATTCAGTGTTTGAAAAGGAATTGATGTGCTTTATGAGTGTAAGAAGCTGCGACCTGCTTGTGAAAAAATACAGGCAGGTATGGAGTTGAGTTCAAACGTTTTAAAGAACATTTTTTTCAGGATGCTGACAATCAGAAGTTCATAAACTGGTTGAAATTCAGTGAGAAGGAAGACTGTGAATGAAGGATAGGGAAGAGCTGGAATAAAAGATTTTCTAAACATGGCTTGAATAGTATTACTTATGGAAGAGAAAAAAAAGTCAAAAATATCTGAGAGATTTAGAGGACTTGTGTTAGAAGGAAGTGTATTTGACTGAGTAGTACCTAACTGAACAAACAGCTGCAATGAGAATAGAAAACAATAGAAGCTCTTTTCAAAACATCAAAAGAGGAGTCAGACAGGGTTGTGTTTTGTCACCAGATCTGTTTTCACTATATAGCGAAAACATCATGAGAAACCTAGAAGAAGACCCTGGATTAAAGGTTGGAGGGAAAATGATAAACAACATTCGGTACGCAGATGACACCGTGCTAAGTGCAGAAAATGAAAGGGACCTACAAAACCTTGTGAATATACTAGAAACAGAAAGCAAAGGTAAGGGTGTTGGAACTAAACAGCAGGAAGACTGAAGTCATGGTGATCAGTAAAAATCATGAAATCCCCTCCTGCAAAATAACAGCAAATGGCACAACCTTGACACAGGTTAATAAGTTCAAATACCTGGGAACGGTCATTTCATCAGACGGCAGATGCACATCGGAAATAGCTGGCAGAATAGGCCAAGCCAAAACAGCATTCAAGAAGATGACAAGCATTCTTACCAACAAATGCCTATCAATTAACATCAGAAAGAGAGTCCTTGAATGTTAGATAGAACCAATACTGTATTCCCAGGTATTTGAACTTATTAAATTAACCTGTGTCAAGGTTGTGCCATTTGCTGTTATTTTGCAGGAGGGGATTTCATGTTTTTTACTGATCACCATGACTTCAGTCTTCCTGCTGTTTAGTTCCAACACCCTTACCTTTGCTTTCTGTTTCTAATATATTCACAAGGTTTTGTAGGTCCCTTTCATTTTCTGCAATGAGCACGGTGTCATCTGCGTACCGAATGTTGTTTATCATTTTCCCTCCAACCTTTAATCCAGGGTCTTCTTCTAGGTTTCTCATGATGTTTTCGCTATATAGTGAAAACAGATCTGGTGACAAAACACAACCCTGTCTGACTCCTCTTTTGATGTTTTGAAAAGAGCTTATATTGTTTTCTATTCTCATTGCAGCTGTTTGTTCCCAGTACATATTCCTGATTATTCGTAGATCTTTTCCATCGACATTGAGTCTCTCCAGTTGGTTGATCAATTCTTCATGTCGTACCCGATCGAAAGCCTTGGTATAGTCAACAAAGCATAAGTACAAATCCTTATTCATCTCAATTGACCTCTCTATGATAGTTCTTAGGATGTATATGGCATTAATAGTTCCTTTCCCCTCCACAAATCCACACTGTTCTTCTGCTATTTCTCTTTTGATTCTATTCCTTGTCCTCATGATTATTCTTAACAGGATTTTTGTTACATGACTCATCAAACTGATAGTGCGATGGAGTTCGCATTCTATTGCCCCTGTCTTCTTTGGAAGTGCAATGAAAATTGATTTTGACATATCTTTGGGGATTTTTCCAGTGTCATAAATTTCATTTAGGAGGACTGTTATTTTTTCTATGCCAAATTCCTCCAGGGCTTCAATCATCTCTGTAGTAATGTTGTCTGGTCCTTGGGCTTTTCCTGGTTTCATCTTTTTCAGTGCTGCTCTAACTTCATCTTTCATCATGGGTGGTCCTTCAAAGTTCTTTTTTATAATGTGTTCTTCGCTTCTGTCATCCTCAAAAAGGTCTTTAATGTACTCTCCCCATCTGTCTAATATTTTGTCTTTTTCCATGATAAGCGTGCCATCTTTCGATTTTAAGCAACCAGTTGATGTGCATGTATTTTTCCTGTGGACAATTTCTTCAATTCGTCTGTACATACCCTGAGGGTCCATTTTGTGTCGTTCTTCTTTGCATTTTGTGTTCAGCCAAGCTTCCTTAGCTTCATTGCACCTATACCTGATTTCTTTGTTTATCTTCCTGTATATCTCCTCGTTTCTCTTTGCCTTCCTCCTTTCCTCCATCAGGCCCAAAATTTCATTACTCATTCAGCTCTTTTTTGCTTTTCTATTTGCCTTAGGGATTTCTTCACAAGTTTCATTTATCGAATTTCTCAACTTTGTCCATTGTTCCTCACTGTCACCAACGTCTTCCAGAGCACTGAATCTGTTTTGAACATGTACATTAAATTTTTGATGCATCATTTCATCTGTCTTTAAGAGTCCAAGGTTTAATTTGATGTTGCTTTTGGTCTGTTTCCTTTTCCTCAATTTAAGGCTAAACCTTCCCACTACAGGATTGTGGTCACTGTTGCAGTCTGCGCCTGGTAGTGTTTTTGCTGACAGTAAAGAATTTCTAAATCTTTTGTTGATCAGGATGTAGTCAATTTGATTTTTGGTATTATCTCCTGGACTCATCCAAGTCCATTTTCGTCTTTTAGGCTGCTCAAACCAAGTGTTTCCTACTATGAATTCATTCATCTGTGCCCATTCTATAAGCTTCCCCCCTCTTTCATTTTGCGTACCAAGGCCATGAGGTCCAACTATATCCTCCACCATATCATGTCCCACTTTAGCATTAAAATCTCCCATTATGACTGTAACTTCTTGTGATTTACAGAATCTTAGGAGAAACAAATCGCATGAGGGCAAACGTTCTTTAGATGAAGCAAGAACCAAAAAAACACGAAAATAGAATCAGAACACGTATCTAATACAACCAGACAAGCTAGGCTAAAATATTCTGGCAACCGGCCTTTGTCAAGCATAAACACAATATCAGAAAAGAACAAACACCAAATATAAAAATCGTCGGAAAAGACTTCATTGTTGCTTCGTCCAGTGGGAGAAAAGGGAGTCCATGTCTTCATGGCAGAATGTTTCAACTTCGTTTGTATACACTAACTGTGATATCATTTGATGGAATTATAAAAAAAGTGAACTCCTAACAAAGCAAAAAGGAATACTTATTTTCGTACTCCACTATGAGACAAATAGAGAGAATTGATAAACAAATTAAGACCAGTTGCACTATTAAATGTCATAAAAAGACAACTTCAGTTTGTATCACAAATTTGTTCAAATCGGTTCTAGTTTTGTTGTAGGTAGATTTATGGTAACCACATTTGCTTGATTTAGGACATAATCAATTACTTAAACAACAAAAATCATCTTGCATTCTTTGTGCCTTTCTTTTTTAATGACTTCGACTCAGACGACTGGGATGTTATGTTTAAAGTTCTTGATGCTTTTGAATTCAGGCCAGAGATTTGTCAATGGATCAAGGGTTTTGTTATACCAATAAGAAACCAACCATTTTATTTCATGGCCAGGTTCACTCACGGTTTTCTATTCAAAGAGGCTGCAGTCAGTGATGGAGGATCCTCTGAGGAAACAGTCAGCACAGCTGGCAGATTTAGGAAAAAAGTCAGGGTTTATTTTAAATGCAGAAAAATCAATGCTCTATGGCGTGACAGCAGTCCATTTGTTTCACCTGCACTAGGAACAGATTCCATGTAGATTGGAGATAATAGGAATCTGGTTCACTATTGATCAACCACTATAACTAATCAATGTTCGTGAAAGGTTTTCATAAATTAATGCACTATGCACAGCATGGATCACGAGACAAATAGCATATCACTTGGAAGAGTGGCAGTACTGACAACTGATGTCTAAAATCATTCATCTGAACTTGCCAGATTGTAGGGCTTATGCCGTGATCATTTAGTTATCTTATCCATCTCATGACATCTGTGGCTTCAAGGGTTTTGCCTGGCTTCAGTGAATATGGAAATTATTCTGTGTACATGGACTGCCATTTGAGAAACCAAAAAACAAAACTCCATGTTTGGGGATCGTACTACCAAACCCAGCAGATAACCTGATAGATATAATGCAAACATTAGTGGCTGCTTTATGTAGAATAAGAAAAAAAAATCAAGTTAATGAAAAACTGGCGTAAAACGAGTGAATAATAGAAACTTTGGAATACCTGATTTAAAGAAATATGCAAACTCATTAAAATTGATTTGGATAAGAAGAGTGCGCACTTCAAATCATAAATAGCAAAGCACTGTTACAGCTACATATGACTAAGTTACCTCACTGGAAATTATGGGGTCCATCCTGAACTCTGTAAAGTGAATATGTTCTGGAAAAATGTCCAATAGGCCTTTAAATGTTTAGAGAGAAACACGGACAACAACGCCAAATAATTTAGGGCAGAGCCAGTATTTTATAACGAAAACATAAAACACGATAGAACAAATAATGTGTTTATATGAGTATTGGGGTCAATAAGAATACTGATTTTTTTCAGAAAAAATATTCATTCAGATCGTGCTTTTTTTTATCTTGTTAAGTTTTCAAATCTAATTGCAGAAGAGAAGATAATATCACTTATACAGGTGTCATGCAAGCAGCGGAGTATCATTTACAAAAAAAGAAGAAATATACGTTTCGAATAAGGCACATGTGTAAATGATTTAAAAAACGTACACTTAAATTTGTTTCTAAATAGAGAAGCCCAATCGTGACAAATGCTAATTGAACATAAGATTACACCTACATGTTTTTATAAGTGAGAGGGGAAATTTTATTCCAAGAACTTGACCGTTGTATAATATTAAAGAAATATTTAAAAATAAAAGACATAAAATTATTAAAGATTGATGTTTACTCAAAGGATGATTATGAGCATGTTTGCACTGTAAACGAATATCTGCAACAAGTATGCACTGTAAATGGAATTTGTATGGATATGTACAAACGTTGTGTCGGTATTTTCTATACTGTAATATGTAATTCAGTCGTAGTGAAATGTATGCCAGGGTAAAATGCTTCAATCGTCTGTTTTTGTTGTACTTGTTTCGTTGTCTTGTGAGTTTCTTCTCTTTCTTCTGTTTTTTGTTTTGTTTTTGTTTGTTTGTTTGTTTGGTCGGCCTTTTCGTTCCCCCCCCCCCCCCCCATCAATAAATCGCAAAAAAAATGGTTTCCAAGAAATCATGAAGAAGTTACAAGAAAAAATACTATTAACTCTACTAGGGAAAGACATCATTTATCAAAGCAACTCAGCTGAATTTTCTGCAAAAATTCACTACACAAATTTATAGATTAATTACATATGAATTCTCTTTATTTGAGAGCAAAAATCGTGAAAAATGGGTGGGACTACATGCCATGCGTGTATCTGCCGTTTAAAAACACAACATAAACACGAAAGATACACGCAAGACTTAGTAACCTCTGACAGTGATGGTTCACACTGAATGGTTTACTTGTTGGCAACGGGAACGGGTTATCTATACACTGACTCACTGACATTGACCAACAAGTGTTAGACTGCTTTCTGAGACCATTTGCTGTATGATTTTAGTGGCCCTAGGGATAATCTTTGTTAGTTAGAACGCCATGATGTAAACGCAATGGTCATAGATTTAACCCTCACGAGGGAGGTTGTTTCACATCAACATTTTTATGTGAAGGCATATGGCTTATGCCATGTTTATTTTGGCTTTTTTCCCCATCACCTGGTATCTGTGGCTTTGGTGCATGTAGAGTTTAGTCCCAATGCAGGAAAGTTACTTTAAAAAAGCTTAGTCTGTTATTATGATCATCACTTATCGGCCTGTTATTGGTTATTCTATTCTTCTAATGTTTTAATGTTACCATTTTATCCATTTTATTTACACTCCCTTGTTTGTTCGTGATTCCTTTCAAAGTCACTGTAAGTCTAAGGCTATCTCTGTCATCACACTACATGGCAAAAGTAAATGTGTGTGCATAGTCAGTTACAAAAACAGTACTCCCACTTCGTATACCATGCCTAGCTGTTGTGTCACTATAAAAATGAACTCGGTATCTCATAATAATGATTTCTTATTTCTCTTTAGCACACTACTAAAGTGGATTGAAGAGAGATTTATAATGAATCTATACTTTTACAACGGTATAGATACTAACATAGTGCTCAGCTTATACATCTGCCCTAGATAATCTACTTACATTGCTACAACAGAAAATAGGACCGTAATAAGATACTGCAAAACGAATTAATCAACAATAATAAAAAAAAATGAAGGAGAAATGAAATTTGAGTTAGAATGGTAGAAGTAAACAATGCACAAATTCAAATGCTTATCTCTCTCTTCCTCTCTTCCTCTCTCCCTCTCCTCTCTCTCTCTCTCTTCTCTCTCTCTCTCTCTCTCTCTCTCTCTCTCTGTCTTTCTGTCTCTGGCTCTCTCCTTTATGTGTCTGTCTCTTGTCTCTCTGTCTGTCACTGTCTGTCTGTCTCTGTCTCTTTCTCTGTGTGTGTGTACATGCTATATGTTTATGTATATGTATATGTATATATATATATGTATATATATACATACATATGTGTATGTATATGTATATGTGTGTGTGTCCGTGTGTCTGTGTGTGTGTGTATGTGTGTGTGAGTGTTTGTATGTGTCCCCCCCCCCAAAAAAAAAGGAAAAAAGACAAAAAGAAGATAAAGAAAACAGCAACAGCAACAACAGTGTGAGAATCAGTGAACATCGCCATAACTTGCATTAGACTGTGAAATGGATTTCCTACAACCAATGCGTTATCATAGTATTTGGACAGCAATCTAAACAATCACCATCTCTTAAAATATCAGGAAACATCCTGACCACATGGCTTCTTGAGTTTGTAGAGAAATTGGGAAACCCTCAGGCAGACACTAACTGAACGTACAACTGGGAAAACTGCAATATTCAGTCAGCGTCCAAAAGAAGGTTTCAACTTTTCTCTTGCTTCTGTTGCTTCGTCCATTTTAATTCTTTTCTCCCACTGGACGAAGCAGCAGGGTGGTTTGAGTCTTTTTATCCTAATTTTTGTATTTGGTGTTTTTTTTTCATTTGTGATCTTACGCTTGACAAAGGTCACTTGGCCGAAAATTTGCGTCTGTCTTGTCTGGTTGTATTAAATACGCATTCTGATTTTATTTTCGTGTTTTTCTGGTTCCTGTTTGCTTGAATGCGGCAGTCGCACTTGTTTTGGATTTCTCAACTGCAACGTTTCGGTTCTATTCGTTGATGTCTGTTAACTGTAGCAGAATAAAATCATACGACTTCTCATTTCTTGTCTCTCACAAATTATTGCAACTCTCTGTTCTCTGACTTAGCTGCTTCCTCTGTCACATGGATCCAGCGTATTCAGAATCCTGCGTCCCATCTTTGAAGAACACAGGCATGATCTTGTCACTCCTTTGCTTTTATTCTTCTGCTTAATATTTGCTATTCAAACAGTTTAATTTTACAAAATCAACTTGTTCTACTACTATTGTATTAATGGGTGTTGCAGCCGTTTATCTTCGTGACCACTTCTGACTGCACCTAAAACAGACATTAATGCTTAATTAAAACAAAAGACCAAAATAAAAGAAATTTGACCATTTCTTGATAATTAGACCTACAAGCTCATTCATCATCCAACAATTCCTGTTTTATATATAGGTTGCACTGTTTATATTCTTTCAGTGCTTCGTTTTTATTGTAAACCTAATGAAGTAATTTATGATCATGCAAACAACAAGGAAACGAATTGACTACTTCGTCATTGATTTTCACAATCAATGTTTCCCTCTTTCTCTACCTCTCTGTCTGTCTGTCTGTCTGTCTGGCTGTCTGTCTATCTGTCTGTCTGTCTGTCTGTCTGTCTCTGTCTATCTCACTGTCTCTCTTTATCTCTCTGTCTCTGTCTCTGCCTGTCTGTCTGTCTGTGTGTCTGTCTCCCTCTGTCTGTCTGTCTGTCTCTCTCTCTCTCTCTCTCTCTCTCTCTCTCTCTCTCCGCTCTCCCTCTCTCTGGCTCCGCTCTCTTGTTTGTTTGTTTACTCTCTCATTCTCTCAGTAAGAGTGAGAGAGATGGGGGGGGGAGAGAGAAAGGAAGAGAGAGAGAGCAAACTAGCGACACAGAGAGAGAGAGAGAGAGAGAGAGAGAGAGAGAGTGAGAGGGAGAGAGGTGAGCGTGTATGTGTATGCCTCATGTGTTGTGTGTCTGCTTGTGTGTGTGTGTGTGTGTGTGTGTGTGTGTGTGTGTGTGTGTGTGTGTGTGTGTGTGTGTGTGTGTGCGTGTGTGTGTATGAATGTATGCGTGCGTGTGTGCGTGCGTGCATAGATGCTTCATGTATGTGTGCCTGTCTGTTTAACTGTTTGCCTGTCTGTCAGTCTAGGTGTACGCGTTTGTCTGTGTGTGAGCGAGTGATTAGTTAGGATAATGAATGGAACGTGGTTGGGCTTGCAGTACATGTAACATTGATTGAAATCACTATTGGAAAATTTCCATAATCATATAGTTATCTGTTTGTGTGTGTGTGTGTGTGTGTGTGTGTGTGTGTGTGTGTGGTGTGTGTGTGTGTGTGTGTGTGTGTGTGTGTGTGTGGTCTGTGTGTGTGAATATGTTTGTGTGGATATGGTATATGTGCGTGTGCATCTCTTTCTCTCCCTCCTCCCCCTCTCTCTCTCTCTCTGTCTCTCTGTCACTCTGTCTCTGTCTCTGTCTCTGTCTCTCTCTCTCTCTCTCTCTCTCTCTCTATCTTTCTCTGTCTGTCTGTGTTAATGTGTGTGTGTGTTTGTGTGTATGTGTGTGTGTGCGTGTGTGTGTGTGTGTGTGTGTGTGCGTGTGTGTGTATGTGTGTGTGGTGTGTGTGTGTGTGTGTGTGTGTGTGTGTGTGTGCGCGCGCGTGTGCGAGTGCATGTGTGAGTGCGTGTGTGTGTGTGTGTGTATGTGTGTGTACATGTGTGGGTTCATGTTGTGTGGTTGAACACAAACATTATAAACGAATATTCGTATATGCTTGAGTGAATATGGGTTTGGTGATAATATTTTTCAAGAACCTAAAAATCAGATTCGGATTGTTCGTGTTTTTCGACAAAGATTACGTGGTCGTATAAATGCACTCTGGTAAACAAGATATGCATGCCAACATATTTGAGTATTAAAGATAGAACATAAAGACGCTAAAATTAAAAGAGGAGCGAAGCTTTTGGCGTGGGGTGTAGGTTTTCAAGTGATAGAGATCCTGTTTCAGAGACAGATATGAAGCATAATGGGGAGAGGTTATAACTGTTTCTAGACTGAAGCAGATGCAATATTTCAGCAGACAGGAGTTGTGCTTGTTTTTGGAAGACTTAACACTATTACAAACTTACTAGCCTCTGTAGACAAGACACCCTGGAAGACCGACCACATGTTTGTACTTATCCATGGAAAGGTAATGACGAATATTATTAATTTTTCTGACCTTAAGAAAAGCCATTCTGCAAATGTTAGGAAATTGTTGTTCAAAAGCGAGTGTTCGGGTGAATTTTACACTGTGATGAACATGTGATGACAGTGAAATGTTGAAGCCATTGACATCAACAGAC
Source organism: Monoplex corrugatus (assembly GCA_030674185.1). Taxonomy (NCBI): domain Eukaryota; kingdom Metazoa; phylum Mollusca; class Gastropoda; order Littorinimorpha; family Ranellidae; genus Monoplex; species Monoplex corrugatus. Next base: position 10,344 of record JAPXFY010005505.1, read on the forward strand.
TTCATACTTCAGACTTCAGAGCACTTTGTTACTCATGGATATTAGCGTTATGTCCCTTTAGACCTAACTTAGAGCCAGTCCTTTCTACTATATGCATAGAATATCAACATAGAAAAATGAACCGTAGCACATAAAATGTTGGAAAAGTTATAAAAACGAATTGTTATAATGTATACATGGATACATGCGTACAAACATACATGTGTACATACATACATACATATGTACATACATACATACATATATACATACACACACATGTACATATACACACACACACACATATATATATATATATATATGCATGTATGTATAAATGCAAATGTTTCATGCTCTTTAAATAGGCATGAGAGACAGAGAAAGACACACAGAAATAACTATATGTCTACCCTTAACAAGAACAACACCAGTAATATAACAATATCGCTTGTATTTGTGATAACATTCTATTAAAAGAATAGTACATTTCAGCAACAGAATCAAAAGAAAAAGGGAAAAGAAAGAAGTAAAGAGAGCATTAGGAACAAGTAAGAGAAGGGAGATATGTCAGCTAACGCAACGATGATATACATTAAGTGTGACTTATATCACGGCTTATGAATTATAAAAAAAGAACTAAAAAAATGGACGACACTTTGTTTTGGAGCTCTGGTGGAGTGATAAGCTTTGCGTCTATCTTAGCATAGGAGAGTTTGTCCTCCGCCCTCCAAAACTTCAGTTCAGCTGCACAATTTAAATTGATAAAAATGATCTGATCGTAATCTGCCCAGCTGCTATATTGATAAAGTCAACCCTTTTTTTTAGGGGGGGGGGGGGTTGTCATCGCACTTCAGGGGGTTACCTTCGCGCTCATCTTTTTTTTTCGTCCCATTTTCTACGCCAGCATTAATGGCCACAGAAGCTGGCACAGTATTTATTTTACAATGCGATGATGATGATGTCGATGAGGATGATAATCATAATGTTATGAAGTTCCATCTAGGACTGAGACTGCAAGACAGGGCTGTACTCAACCCTTACTATCATAATGTATCCTGGCATGAACCAGGCCCGAGACATACAGACATCTGCTGTGCTGGTCAGAAGATTTGAGCAACACCCTCAATGACGCATCCGTGAAGTGGATGAGAATCGACTGTGTGGTTCCAGTCTTCCCAATGAGCCCATGGCACGCCCAACTCTGGGTAGGAGCCGGTTAGAGCAGAAAAATCTGACAATGATATAGTTTTGAAGGGACTGATGGGGATTTCAACCCGCAACCTTCCAGTGAATAGTCCGTTGCGTTAACCACTATACCACGGCGACTGGTGAAGTCAGATGTATTGTGTGAAGCTTTCATGTGATAAGGAATAAAGGTAGGACCAGCAGTGGCAGATATAAGGGCCACAGGACTCTTTCCGATGCGGTGCCCACGGACCACGTGCTTCCAGGATTGGTCTATTTCACCTGAAGACCTTCATCAGGCTCTGAAGACAACTCTGCCCACTCGTCCATTAGATCATTGGGAGAGTCCATCATCATCATCATCATCATCATCATCATCATCATCATCATCATCATCACCACCACACCACCATCACCATTACCACCACCACAACCACCACCACCACCATCATCATCATCACCATCATCATCATGAATATAATAATAATAATAATAATAATATTGGACATTTGTTGAGCGCCTTCCTCCCTCACAAGGAGGGAGCACAAGGCGCTTCACATAATAGACGCACAGAACAGCCACAAATAGTGTACACATATAACATAAGACATATGGACAGATATGTCACACTTCATACTGCAAAACACATCATACCGCATAATACCACATGATAACATAATAACACATCTCATACCACATCACTACACACAAATATGGAAAGGAAAACAGAACTATGCATGACAACAAAACACCCACACACACACACACACACACACACACACACACACACACACACACACAGCATGCACCCTCTTCAACAATGGGATAAGGAGGAATGATAGAATCAAGAGTGAATATGGAGTGTTGTCTCAAAAGCATTTTTGAACAGGTAGGTCTTGAGACCGGTTTTGAAAGATGTGAGAGAAGGAGCATGGCGAAGGTCATATGGGAGACTGTTCCAAAAGAGAGGAGCTGAGAAAGAGAAAGAGCGTTCACCAAACGACTGAGTTTTTACACGAGGTACAATTAGCAAACGGGTGTCAGAACTTGATCGGAGCTGTCGTGATGGCAGGTATGTTGAAATCATTTCTGAAACATAAGGGGGAGCTGTGCCTGTAAGAGACGAGAAAGTCAGAGTAGCTATTTTGTATTGTATCCGTGCAGATACTGGTAACCAGTGAAGAGACTGCAGAAGTGGTGTAATATGATCTCTCCTTTTAGCCCTACAGACCAGTCTAGCTGCCGCATTTTGGACTTTCTGTAGTTTTTGGATCAAGTAGTGTGGACAGCCAACAAGGAGGGAATTACAGTAATCAAGTCTTGACAGTACCAAAGAACAAACCAGGGTTTGTGCTGCCTGAGTAGTGAGAAGATGCCGAATGGAACTGATTTTCCGGAGTTGGAGATATGCGGCTTTGCAAATATTATTTACATGCTGCTTCATGGAAAGATTGCAATCAAGAGTGACACCTACATTTTTCACTGAGGAAATGAAATTGACATCAGATTGTCCAATGCGAAGAGAAGAAGGTAAAGTGCTGTTTACAGATTGTCTGCCAGAAGAAATGATAATAGCTTCTGTTTTACTGTCGTTTAACTGCAGTTTGTTTTCATTCATCCATATCTTTACATCTTCAGTACAGTTTTGGATAGAATCAGTACAAGAATCGATGTCACGAGGATGCGTTTCTTTGTAAAGCTGATTATCATCAGCAAAAGCGTGATGATTGACCGAATGTTTTCTGATCACATCAAAAAGCGGTTGGGTGTACAAGATGAACAAAACCGGTCCAAGCACAGATCCCTGGGGAACGCCATACTGAATGTTTGAAGGAAGAGAGTGGTTGCCATTTACGGAAATTGTTTCTGTTCTCTCTGTGAGATAAGACTGAAACCATGAGAGTGCAGAGGCTGAAATACCAAAAGTGTTTTGTAGCCTGTCTAGAAGAACATCGTGGTCTATGGTGTCAAACGCAGCAGATAAATCAAGGAGTGTGAGAATGAACATAATGAATATCATGATGATGATGATGAAATTCATCATCATTGTAGTCGTCGTTGTCGTCATCATCGTCGTCGTCGTCATCATCATCGTCATCACCATCACGTATCACTGAATGCAATTTCAACTGATTCTTCTGCTTGTCTTTTGTCTCGTCGGCTGTTGTTGTTGTGGGTTGCACATGTCTAGAGTTTTCTTCACAACTTTGAGACAGGCATATCTTTGAGATAGGTTGATAATTTTAAGTATATGGGAACGGTCATCTCGCCAGACGGCAGATGCACATCAGAAATAGGCAGCAGAATCGGCCAAGCCAAAACAACATTCACGAAGATGAAAAACATTCTTACCAACAATTGTTATCAATGAACATCTCGAAGAGAATTTCTTGAATGTTATACAGAACTGATTTCTGCTGTGCGTTTTTGAGGCGTCGACAGTCAAAAACGCAAAGAACAAAACTGAGGCAATGAAATGTGGTTTCCGGGAAGAATGGGGGAGAATCCCATGGCACCAAAAAAAACAAATGAGACAGTCTTGAAGGGGGCCCGGGGCCCACAAGAAAATCATTAATAAAAAAGTTTGGGAAAGAAGACAAGAATATTTACGAAAAATTTTATGGGAAAAGGGAATTAGAACACCTGGTCAAAAACGAAAAGTGGAGTGAAAGAGAACACCAGAGAGAAAATACTGGAGGGAAAACTTGGCAAAGGCGGTTTTAAAAGCAAAGGGGGGGAGTGTTCTTCAGAAAAACAGGGAAAAACCTTGGGGGAAAAAGGTCACCAAAAAACCCTACGGCCCCCGGGGACAAAGATGGGTTATAATGAGAGTTTTCTTTGTATTTTTGTCCACGGTTTGGTGTTTTGTGTGTGTGTGGGGTGTGTGTGTTGGTTTTGGGGGTGTGTGGTGTTTTGTTTGGGGTGTTTGTTTTGTTTTGTTTTTGGCCGGGGTGTTTGTGTTTTCGGGTTTGTTTTTCGTTTTTGGGGATTTTTTTTTTTTGTGTGCGTGTATGTGTGTGATTGTGTGGGTTTGTTTGTTTGTGGGGTGGGGCGGGTTTTTTATTGTGTGGGTTGTGTTTTTGTTTGTTTTTGTGGGGGTGTTTAGAGAGTGTTTCGTGCGTACGTGGTTGCGGTTGTGGGCGTGGTTTTGGGGTCAGGGGGGTTGGGGAGGCGATTTTTTATTGTCTTTTTTATGGTGAGGGGATTGTTAGCCCGGGTTCCCCCCCAAAACACCCTCAAAATTTTTTTCTTGTTTAAAAAAGAAAGAAATTTTGTACAGAGCAAAGGAATTTTACTGAAAATACCCTTTAAAATATAAAAGAGCGTGTTTGT
>JAPXFY010005506.1:0-12500 GCA_030674185.1 Monoplex corrugatus
GCCTGAACTGATTGATGTGCGGGTTCTGCTCCTTGGAATACACTCCTTCAGCTCTCATCCATTGGTCGCTGATCTTCGGGTTCCTCCATGCTGATCGAATATCTTGTGGAGCCACTCGAGCACTTTTGGGCATTTTTTTGTAGAGCAGTATGGTTTTTCCGTTTGGGTCCAGGTGCTGACTTGGCTCTGGCTTTCTTACTACGTTCTTCACTTCATCCAGTGTTGGTGGTTTGTTATTGAATTTTTCCTTCGGGCGCTGCAGGCCAAACCAGATTCTGGATTTCAAGTGGTGCCTCGCGCTGAGAATCGGAATATGTTCCCTGAGTCTGCTCTGGGGGTTTTTCCTTGCCCACTGTGAGAGTCCCTGATTGGGGTTGTTCAAACAGCTTTCTTGCAAAGTCAAAGGGATCTTGAAGAAACGATCTGGATCTTCTTCTTTTTGCTCTTTCTTCGCCTTGCTGATTCCATTTGCTGAGAGCATTGTGTTTGGCCTTCAGATTTTTCCAGAGTTCCAGGAGCCCTTGCTTCTCGAATTCTGAGGCAGTTTTCATTCGCTTTTTAAGCTTCCTTTTTCTCCTCCGGATGCTCTCCATCTGTTGTTTGTCTTCGGGATTTCTGGGGAGCGTTTTTTTGTCTTTGGCTGCTTCACTCCATAAGTGTCCCTCCAGATAGAGTATATGATGTCTCCGTATGTGTCAAGTTTGTGTTCCAGCGTACTGTTCCCTATTAGCGCATTCAGCTTAAGGACAAGTTCCTCATCTAATTTCTCCCATTTTTTCTTTTGCACGGCAGGCGGCAAATTGAGTTTTCCACGTTTGGCGTTAAGACTTGTGCAAAATCCGCATCAAAACCCGTCAGCGTGGATGTCCTTGGCACTATGGTTTAAATCCTGGCCTTGGGCATCCACGTCTCACCTGCATCGCAGTGCGCTGCTTGCTGGTTCGTATGTGTCTTCAAACAGCCCATTTTTGTCCTGTGGAAACTTCATCCGCGTTTGTTGGTGAATCTCCTTCCACACGCCACACGGAAATTCCATCTGGTCATTATCATGATCCGTTGTGCGTTTTCCAGCGTGATGGAGTCAGTGCCGATGGATCATCATTTTTCTTCCCCCTTTCGGTGAATCCTGGGAGCATCTTTCATTTAAAGAACTCGTGGCAAAGTTATCAAAGGCAAGGTGGGGAAGCCAACCCACAAAGCCCGCAGATCTAGTCTTTCCCGAATGTCCTCCGAACTAATCCGGAAGTCAATGGATTGACCATGTGCAGGGAGAAAGAAACTCTAGGGAGAGCTAGACAACGAAGGTCTTCAGAAAGTAACCCCCTTTAGACAAGTGTTTCGGCCCTGAATTCCTTACACTCTCGGGGGGCCGGGCCACATCCAAGTCATGACTCCTGGATGCCCTTTTTGGCTGTTTTTCTATATATTATTTTTTTTTTTCCCACGCCGGGAGCGAACCTGGGCGATTCTGCTCTTCAGAACTGCGGTACGCGGTTTTACCAATGTGCTAACGGGCACACACATCTGTAGGGAATTTAATCCTTATGAAGTTCACGTGGGGTGTGTTTAGTTAACACACACATCTATCTATCTATTTATCTATCTCTCTATCTCCCTATCTCCTCTATCTATCTATCTGGCTATCTATCTATCAATCTATCTATCTATCTATCTATCTGGCTATCTATCTATCAATCTATCTATCTATCTATCTATCTATCTACCTATCTGTCTGTCTGTCTGTCTGTCTATCTATCTATCTATCTATCTACCTGTCTATCTGTCTGTCTGTCTGTTTGTCTGTCTGTCTGTTTGACTGTCAGTCTGTCTGTCTGTTTATCTATCTATCTGTCTGTCTATCTATTTATCTATCTATCTGTCTATCTATCTATCTATTTATCTATCTATTTATCTATCTATCTATCTATCTATCTATCTGTCTGTCTATCTATCTAGTCTGTCTGTCTGTCTGTTTGTCTGTCTGCCTGTTTGACTGTTCTGTCTGTCTATTTATCTGTCTATCTATCTATCTGTCTATCTATCTGTCTATCTATCTATCTATCTATCTATCTATCTATCTATCTACCTATCTATCTACCTATCTATCTACCTGTCCGTATATATATATCTGATACAAATGTGTACATATTACATGGCGGGTGTTTATGGGCAGTGGCTTCTGACTCAACTCAACGCCAGTCCGACCTTTGTCCACTCCGTTCTGCCGACAGAGAAAGCTGGTAGCTAATCATGCTGAGCTTAGAAATTTAACACACTGCTAAACAGGAAGTAGTCAATATCTGAGGACGCCACTGAAGCTTTCCCTCGATTGCCAGTTAAAGAATCTCAGGCAGATCCAATGTCTAGTGCTGAGATGACCAAAAGTCCTCAAGCAAAACCACGCCTGCGAAGGCACCAGAGCTGATGGCATTCCTGCAGATAGCTACAGGAATGGGGGAGAGATGGATATGATGACAACCTGTACCAGTCTCTATGACAGAAGAAAGAACAGAAGGAAGAGATTTCTCTAGGCTTTGAAGATGATAAGACCAACCTCATTTACAAGAAGACAGGCAGTAAGACCTTAGGCCACAATCACCGTGGGAAAATCCTTGCCAGAATCATCCTTAACACAGTCATCACCCATGTAGCCCAGTCCATCATTCCTGAGTTTCAGCGGAGCTTTCATTGCGGAATAGGAGCAAATAACACAGTGTCTGCCACACGTTAGATGCAAGAGAAGTGTCACGATCAAAACCAAGAGCTTCACATGGTGTTTGTAGATCTGGCCAATGCATTTGACGCCGTTAACAAGAAAGGACTGTGGCATGTACTATGAACATATGGTCGCCCATAGAAGCTTGTTTTACAGATTGCTTCTTTTCACAATGGCACGCTAGTTAGGGTGTACGAGAATGGAGGGGATATCCACACCCTCTCTATGTAGAATGGAGTGAAACAAGGATGCAATCTAGCGCTCACACTCTTCTCTATCCCCTTTACAGCCAGGATGTTTGATGGATTCAGCAACTTTGATAAGTGTGTTCATCAAGTTTCGCTCAAATGGAAAACTCGCCAACCTGTGGAAACTCTAAGCCAAAACCTTTGTACTTAAAGCTGTTCTGTGGGAATTTCTATTCGCAAATGACTGGCATTGACTACACACTCGCCCCCGGAGGACATTCTTTTTTTTTCTTTTTTCTTTTTTTTTTCCTTTTTTGTTTTTTTGTTTTTTGTTTTGACACCGTAATCTAGGACAACACATAGAAAAGTGTCTGTACAAACCCTATTGAAAAATGGGGACGTTTTCCCTATTTTTTACTCTCAAAACTATCATCTTTCATCATCATCATCATCATCACTTTCATCTTCATCTTTCATCATCATCATCATATGCCTTGCTCCCTGGGTTGGCGATCAGGGCCCCTCCATACAAATCTATCTTTGTCGCTGCAAGCACTTCTCCCACTTCTTGTCTTCATCCACTCCACAAACCCACACTTTTTTTCTCCCTGGGTCTACTGGTGCTCTTTTTCACTCCAGTTTTCCCTGTTGTGACTATGCTAAAATTTTCTCTTGCCTCTTTTAAAATGTCTTATAAATTGTCTTTTTTATCTTCTTCATTAATGTTTTTTGTGATTGCCTCTTTAAAAAACTGTCTCATTTTTTTTTTATTCTTTGCTGTCCAGGGAAATTTTAAACATTTTTCCTAAAAACCCAATACTTAAAAACTGCCTCATTCTTGTTTGACTTTGCGTGTTGACTGTACCGCTTCACAAGCGTACAACAATATCGGTTCTTTGTAACATTGAAGAACTCTCTTCCTGAGGGTTAATTGATAGGCATTTCATTTTCTTAAAATGTTGTTTTATTTTGGGTTGATTCTGCGGGCTATTTTGGTGTGCTTTGTACCGTCTGGTAAGCTAACTTTTTTCCACAGGTTTTAAACTTATCAGTTTGTTTCAATGTTGTCCCTTTTGGCATTTTTGTTGTTGTTTTTTTTTTTTAAATTTCGGGAATTCTTTTTTTTTTTAATTTGATTACCAGGGATTTTCAATCTTCTTCCCTATTCAGCTTCAGCCTATTATTTGTGCTTTCTGTTTCCTTTTTTAATTCAAAAGATTTTGTGGGTATTTTTAAATTTTCTGCAATCAGAATGTAACAAATGGTAAAATTTTTGCTTTTAACCCGAAAATTGTTAACCCTATTTTTTTTTTCCAAAACCCTTTTACCCCCCTAAGGGGCATTCTCCAAAAATTTCCCTCCCCCGGAAAGGTTTCCCCAGTTTTTAAAGTGAAAACCCCTGGTGACAAAAACCCCCAACCCCTTTGTCTTATCCCTCTTTGGATTTTTTGGGGAAATGTTTATATATTTTTTACTTTTCATTTCTATAATAGTAGTCAGTCTAAAAAAAAGATACAACAATAGTTTTGGTGTTTCAAAAAACTATTTTCCAACTTTTTGGGTAGTGGTCAGATATCTCATTTTTTATCTCATTTCTCGAGACAGACCCCCCTGAGGTAAATTTTAATAACATCGACTTCTCTTTCACTTGTCTACTTGGCTCCCATTCAGATAGTCTCTGTGACAATCCTGACAGATTCTAAAACGATTCTTTCGAAATGTGCAGCGGTTCAGTGTTTTGTTCCGAAGAAGATTTTAAAGCTAGCGCTTAAATCACCAACGGGAAATGTAGTGTAAGCTTCCTGAAATTTTTTGTTTTTAAAAAAAGCATTGTTAAACTGGAGCTAGATTTATGTTTTAGAAAATGGGTACTATGAAAAAAAAGACAGGTTTTGCGCCATGGTTTTATGCAGTTCAGGGTTCAAGCAAATGGATACCTCCGGCCACACTTTTTGGGCCCTTTTGGGGTTTGGGTGTACAATATAATAAGAAAGGGAAATTTCCCCCGAAATACAAAACTAAGAAAAAAGTTCATGTCGTCATGAAAAAGAAATCACATTCGAACAGAAAAAAGGGCCACAAAGTGAATAACAAATACCCAAAAAACCCGAGCAAAAAAAAAACAAACAGCAACACACAAAAGAAAGCAAACAAGCAAGCAAACCCAAAAAAAACAAAAAAAACAAACAAACAAACAAACAAAAAAAAAAACAAACAAACAAACAAATACATAAACAAACAGGGAAACAAACAAGAATTTAAATGAAGAGGGAGGGAAAACATGAGAACAAACTAAAAATGAAAAGATGCAAATAATTAAACCAAAAACATACATAAAAATATAAAAATCCAAAAATAAGAGAGAGGGAAGAGAAAAAAAAACGAAAAAAAAAAAAAATTGATGAAAAAAATGAACAAAGAAAAAAAAGAAAAAGACAGACAGAAAAAAAAATAGTAGAAACAGAAGGAAAAAAGATTTTCCCCAGAAGAAAAAAAACCGAACAAACACCCCCAAAAAAAACAAACAAAAAAAACAAAAAAAACGTACAAACAACAACAATAAAAAACAACAACAAAACAAAAGATAAACCCAAAAACAAACAAAAAAACAAGCACAAAAAAAACAAAAAACATCGAAAAACACACACCCCACACACAACCCCACACACACACACACCCACACCCCGCACGCACACGCACGCACACCACTCACCCAAAATGCAAAAGATGAAAAAAGCGTTTACGAGAGGGAAAAAAACAAGTAACCAACAAAAAAAATAATAATAAAAATAAAACGAGATAAAAATAAAAAGGGAAAAAAATAAATAAATGAACAAATAAAAAAACAAACAAATAAATAAATAAAAAAATAAAAAGAAAATTATGAATAAATAAATAAATGAAAAAAATGAATAAATGAAAATTTATGATTTGATAAATGAAAAAAAACAAAAAAACAAATAAAAAAATAGGCCTAAAAATATAAATAAATAAACAAATACATTTTTTTAATTAATAAATTAAAAAATAAATAACAAAAAACAAATAAATGAAACAAATAAATACATAAACAAAAACCCGAAAAAAACAATCAAACAATTTTGAAAAAAGGGGAAACAAAATTTCCCGGGAATTATCAGCAGTTTTAAAATAGAAAGGGCGACACACGATGCCCAAACCCCACAGGGCTTTGTTTCCCAGCTTCAAAAGGGGATTGGGTGGACAGCGAACACCCCCGCAAGTTCAATTTTTTGACCCCCAAAAAAAAAAGGGGACGTTTTTCCTTCTTGTCACCTTCTCTCTTCTTCTGTCGGTTAATTGCAGTAGCGAGTTGCTCCAACAAAAGGGTTAAAACCCCATCTGATTTAGGGGGAAAGCAAATTTAAAAAAAAAGAATTGTTTTGTTTTTTTTATTTTTTTTTAAAGGTAGATGGATAAGTGGACTTTCTTGTTCTTGTTTTTCTTTTGTTCTTGTTGTTGGGTGTTGTTGTTGTTGTTTTTTTCGTTTTCTTCTTTTTATTCTTCTTCTCCTCCCTGTTCTTCTTTTTTCTTGTTGTTGGGGGTTTTTTGTTGTTGTTGTTTTCTTCTTCTTTAATTCTTTTTTTCTTTCTTTCTTTCTTTTTCTTTTTTCTTCTTCTTTCTGCAAATTTTTTTTTTGCATGAGAGTGGGGGAGGTTTTTAAGGCGATCAAAACAGGGAAAGGAGTTAGTGTGTGTATTTTGTGTGTGTGTGTGTGTGTGTGTGTTTTGGTGGTGTGTGTGTGGGGGTGTGTGTGTGTGTGTGGTTGTGTGCGTGGGGCGTATGTGTGTGTGTGTATGTGTGCGAGTGTGCGCACGCCCACGCAAGCTGACGAACTATTAAATGTCGTCTTTTTCAAACGATGTAGTGATTGTATATAAAAAAACTTATTCCACACACACACTCGCGCGCGCGGCGGGGCCCACACACACACACACACACACACACACACAACACAACACACACCCCCACACACACACCCCACACAAAACACACCAACCACACACACCACACACACACCACACACACACACACACAAAACAACGCAAATTTAAATACAATTGTAAGAACGAAAGTAGTCTGTAAACTTCATATCAAAACCTTTTTTCAGTATATGCCTGTCATTTGCCACTTTAATGCCACTATGTCTCTTTGTGGGCAGAAACATCGGAAATTTATCGTAATTGAAAAATTTACGTTCAAAAAAAAAAATTTTATCAGCAATTTTGGTTTTATTTATATATATATTTTTAAAGGGAGAAATAAAACCATTTTTGTTTTGGTTTATTTTTTGTGGCCCGAAACAAAGATACCCCTTTTTTCTGTCGGAAATAGAAGATGCTCAAAACTATATTTTCATTGCTCTGTGGTGTTATTCTTTCCCCCTGAAGCCAAACTATAACACATTTTACAGCCCACAATGAAGAAGAAAAATGGGGTTTTTAAAATTCAAGAAAAAAAAATTTTTTGTTCTCAAGCTTATGTAGAAATGTGTTCCCTTGAAGTTTTAAACAATTTTTGTTTTTGATACTGTAGTCATGAAGAACGGATGATCTAGAATATCATTCATTGATCTTAAATTTGCGCTTGCAGCGACAATGGTACTTTCGTACGGAGAGGGCCATGATAGCCCAAACCCCTGGGCAGGGCACATGGTGATGATGATGATGATGTGACCCCGAAGAGGCTCCCATTTTAAAAAAAAACTTGACAGCATAGAGGGGAATGGTAGATTGTCCCCAAAAAAGCGAAAAAAAGGGTGTAAAATATTATCAAAAATTCCTGAGAAAGTTTTTTTTTTTTTTTTTTCCCCAGCTACATAGGACGTGCCCGAATTTAGGTACTTTTTTCTTGTTTTTTTCCCCTTTTGAAACTTGGGTTTACGGGCCCTTTAAATTTCCCAAAAATTTTCCATTGGGGCAAAACTGTACTGATAAAGGGCTGAGAAAAAATGTGTCCACATACTTTTGTCACAGGGCAGACACACACAGGCAGACAGGGGAGACAGGAAAACAGGCAGCAGACAGACAGATAGACAGAGACAGACAAAGAGAGACAGACAGGCAGATAGACAGAGCAGAGGACAGACAGACAGACAGGCAGGCAGATAGACAGAGACAGGGCAGAGAGGGAAGGGCAGGCAGGAAGACAGACAGACAGGAAAATAGGGCAGGCAGTTTGACAGAGACAGACAGAAAAGACAGACAGGCAGGAAGACAGGGCAGACAGCAGGCAGATAGCAGAGAAAGACAGAGAGACAGAAAAGGCAATAGACAGAGACAGGCAGGCAGAAGACAGAGACAGAAGAAAAGACAGACAGGCAGGCAGCCAGAAAAGACAACACACAGGGAAGGGGAGACAGTTTAAAAAGTAGACAAAAAGACAGATACACACACAAAGGGATACACGCACGCGAACACAGGCACACCTCTCTTTCCAGTTTTTTTGAACTAACCTCTTTCTCCTCCCCCCCCCCCCTTTTTTTTTTTTTTGCTTTTTTAAAATGGGACATGGATATCCCCGATGCAGCTGAAAGAGATAAAAAGTTTTTGTTGCCCTTTTTTCAAGACCCGTTCTTTAAAAAAGGGCACCTCACAATCTAGGAAACCCCCGTTGTTTGATCTGCCGCAAAAATTTTAGAACGTGCAATCCCGGGTTTTAAAAGTCTTTCGCTCACGTTTCCCGCAATTCTTGTAATGTTTTGACATCGCGCGCCTCGTAACCTTGCCCAAAGGACACCCCTTTTATGTGTTTATTTGCAAGTGGCATATTATAGTGTAGGATACCAGTTTCAACATCAACCAGTGAAACGAAACCCCAGGAAGCTAACTGGGTCAAACTAATTGGTCTTTCTTCTAAAGGGAGTTAAATTGGAAAAAAACATGTTTGCACGTGAGGGAAAATTTTACCCTCAAATTTTCATCAATTTTGGGAAATTATATATATATATATACATATATGTATTTTATTTGTTCAAGGGGGATTTTTGGGACCTCAGACGGGTTGGGAAAGGATTTAAAAATATGGACAGAATGATTTTCGGCAATCCGGTTACAGGCTGTATGTAGGTCAGCCCTGTATGGTGCAGAAGGAGGGGGTGAAAGGGGCAAAAGTTTGAAACGCACAGTGGCCGACTTTCTGTCTTTAACAAACCTGTTGGTTTTAGGATCTTTCTTTCCCCCAAAAACCCAAGTTGCGTCTGTCTTCTGTATCCCCCAGGTTACCCCCCAACCCCCTTTTCCCCAGCCGCCTGTTAGCTGATGTTTTTCTGGTTTGTTTTGCTGAAAGAGAGAGTGAGAAAGAGAGAGAGGGAGAGAGAGAGAGGGGAGAGAGAGAGAAAAAGAGTGGGGGTTTTGTGTGTGTGTGTGTGAGAGAGAGAGAGGAGATAGAAAAGAGAGGGGGGAGAGGGGAGAGGGGGAAAAGAGAGAGAAAAACCAAAAAGATTTGAGAGGGTTATTTTTCGTTTCCCTTGAAAGTCTTTAAAAACAGACAAAATATAAATATAAAAATGGGGTTTTAAGAAGAAAAGGAGAGAGAGAGAGAGAGAGAGAGAGAGAGAGAGAGAAAGAGAGGAGAGCAGAGATAGGGGGGAAAGAGGAGAGAGAGAGAGAGGGGCCAAGGGGAGAGAGAGAAAAGAGAGGGAGAGAGAAAGGAGGAGAGAGAGGAGAGAGAGCCGGAGATTTACATTCTTTTTATATTTTGTAATCAAGCAAATTTGAAAGCCGCGCTCACCTTCATCGCTGGCTATCTGCCCGTCTGCTTTATTTAAAAAACCGCTTTTACTCCTGATCCCTTGGGAAGGCAGCGGGCCTCTGCTTATGAAATTTAAAATTCAACCCCCAGGGCCCCCTGCCTGCTTCGTTTTTCGGTAGAGGTTCAGGACCCGCCCTAGTTCATTCCCCTCATTTACTTGAGGGTGGGGGGGGAGAAAAAGGATGTGGACGAGGGATGGTACCCCCTTTTTTAGGATGGTGTTTGCCCTGTGTGAGTTGATTTCACCCCCTCTTGCCCCTTCGTAATTTCCCCCCAGTGTGTTTTAATAAAAAGGGAATATGAATGCCTATAAGGTTTTTGGTCCAGGGATATATCTTGGGGTGAGGCATTGAAAGGGGGATGGAAGAAGGGCTGAAATTTTTGTCTGTGTCAGATTTTTTTAAGAGGATGGGAACCCAGGAAAAAAGGATATTGCCCGCAGAAAAATGGAAGGGGAGGGTAATGATTTGTTTTGTTTTGTTTGTGATAGCAAAATTTTTTAAAAATGAAAGGAAGATTCGTTTTAGCTGAAGGGAAAAACCCCCCCGGGGGTTTTAGGCCCCTTTTTCCCCCCCCCCCTTTCCCCCCCCGTTTCTCTCCCTTTTAAAAAAAAAGACCCAAAAGGGTTTGGGAAAAAAAACCCCCTGTTTGGTTGTGCCATAAGGGGGGAGCTTAAAGGTTTGGGGAGAATTTTGGGAAAGTTTGGGGTGAATACAGGTTGCCCCTTTTTGGGGGGGGTTTTTTTGTTTTTGGTTTTAAATTTTTTGTTTAGGGGGGAAAGGGGGGTGGGGGGAAAGGGGGGGCCAAACAGGGGGGACAACAAGGCCTTTCCCCCCCCCTGGTTTTTTCCCCTTTTTCTTTCCCCCCCTTCCGGGGCCCCCGCCCCCCTTCCCCCCCTCCTTTTTCTTCTTTTTTTCCTTTTTTTTTCTTTTTTTCTTCTTTCTTTCTTCCTTCTTTTCTTCTTCCTTCCCTTCCCCCCTTCCCTTTTTTTTCTTTTTCCCCCTTTTTTTCTTCTTCTTCTTTTTTCTTCTTTTTTTCTTTTTTTTTCTTCTTCTTCTTCTTCTTCTTCTTTCTTTTTTTTTTTTCTTTTTTTTTCTTTTTTTTTCTTCTTCTTCTTCTTCTTCTTCTTTTTTCTTCTTTTCTTTTTTCTTCTTCTTCTTCTTCTTCTTTTCTTCTTCTTTTTTCTTTTCTTCTTTTTTTTTCTTCTTCTTCTTCTTTTTTTTTTCTTCTTCTTTTTTTTTTTTTCTTTTTCTTCTTTTTTCTTTTTTCTTCTTCTTTTTTTCTTCTTCTTCTTTTTTCTTTTTTTTTTCTTCTTCTTCTTTTCTTCTTTTCTTCTTTTTTTTTTCTTTCTTCTTCTTCTTCTTTTTCTTCTTCTTTTTTTTCTTCTTCTTCTTCTTTTCTTCTTTTTCTTCTTCTTCTTCTTTTTTTTCTTTTTCTTTTCTTTTTTTCTTCTTCTTCTTCTTTTCTTCTTCTTCTTCTTTCTTCTTCTTCCTTTTTTTCTTTTCTTCTTTTTCAGAAGATCACTTGAGCCTTTGGTTTTTGTGGGTTGAGTTTTCTTAATTATTATTATTTTTTTTTTGGTGTGTGTGTATGGCAGGGTTTTGTGTGTGTGGGGTGTGGTTTTGTGGGGTGTGTTGTTTGGGGGTGTGTTTTTGTGTGCGCATTTTTTGCTTTCATGCGTGCGTTTTTTGGGGTGTGTGTGTGTGGTTTTTTGTGGGTGTTTTGTGTGTGGGGGTTTTGTGGGGTGTGGGTGGGGGACAAATGTAAAAAAGGCATTCGTTGTGCCAAACACTTGGGGCCCATTAAAAATTCCCAAATTTTAATCAAAGATCCTTTTTTTTTCTTTTTTCTCATCGTTATCCTCCTCCTCCTCTTTTTTTTTTTTTTTTCCTTTTCAGTTCCCCCTACTTTTTATCTCCTCCCGTTCTGTCGGGCTTTCCCTCCTACTTTTCTGTCTTTCTCTTTTATTCTGTTTCTTTTTCAAAGTTTGTTCCCTTCTGCTTTTCGTATACTTTTTTCCTTTTTCCCCTCCCCCCCTCTTTTTGTTTTCTTGTTTTTCTCCCTTTTTTTCCTTCTTCTGACAGACGCAGTATCAAATGGGCAAACGTCGTACTTTCAGTCAAAGGTATCGGGTTCGATCCATCTAAACACTATACTTGGTACGTAAGAGTTTCCCCCCGTGGGATGCAGAGGTTCTTTCAGTATAAATAGTATCCCCACCTTCTGGAAGTTCTGTGGCTAGAAATGTCCTTTTTTTTCTGTCACTTCGCTTGTTTCTGTCTTGTTCCTTCGCTTTCTGTCATTTCTTACTATCTTTTTCTGGCCTTGCTGGTCCATTTCTCCTGTTATGTTTTCGATAAAGATTTACGTATTTTCCCATAGGACGATTATTGGGTAATGTATTTAAGTGCATTTTGGGCTCTTGGTAGGTGGGATATGGCGGAAGCAATTTTGGTAATTTATGGTCGGGTTTTTGTATATATTTTGCGGGTTTTTAAATGTATGCAAAATTTTGTATTCGGGTTTTGTTTTATTAAACCGCCTGTGCAAAAAATTTTGGGAACGGAGTGGTCAACGCCGGGGAACATGTCCTTGTTTATGTGCGCGAATGCATTGTTATATATTTACTTAATTTTCTTTTCTTTTTTTTCTTTCCTGTTGAACTTTGTATGTTTTGAAGCGGTTATAGCCCTGACATGGCGCTACGCCGTCGCTGGGCTTTAAACAACCCCAATAAGAAAAGATTGGTGGAAATTTTTCTGACCCTTCCAGGTCAAAAGTGTGTGGCCTGCCAGTGCCTAAACCTGCTTTGTGTTAAAATAAGC
>JAPXFY010005507.1:5000-14836 GCA_030674185.1 Monoplex corrugatus
CCACTTACCTTGTAAAAAGTACAACACAAACGCCACATGTGAACACTACACCATCGAAACCAGCGTCAGTAAAACCGAGACGATGGTCAGCAGAACGTCTGGCAATCTTAACATCAACATCAACATCAACATCAGTGGCATCAAACTCAAACAAGTGAGTGAATCCAAATATCTCAACACTATTTTCATACAAAACGGTTAGACACAACAGACAGATCGAAACCAGGAATCCAGAATGCAAGCAATGTCAGTTATCAAACTTGCTCCTGTCCTGAAGCAACCCCCAACATCGTGTTAACAAAAAGCCAATCTCATCACTTCCATTTCTATTCCTAACCCTAAGATATCAGCGTCAGACCTGGATCCTGAACAAGCAAGCCCCTACAGCACAAAATTACAGCATGTCAGATGCCTTGTTTGAGAAGAGCAGTCAATACGATCAGACGCGACAAGTTCAGAAACAACAGTATGAGAGAAATGGTGGGAACATCAGTTCGCCATCATATTTATCAAAAGTAAATGATTTGGTCTTCCGACCCAAAATGCAACCCCACCAAAAATATGTCCGGATGTAAAGCGAGAGACAGACCAACGAAGATCTGGTTCGATGGCATGAAACAGACTTAACCAGTTGACTCCCGCATCACATCCACCAACTGCAAAAACTTAACCCTTTGATTCCCTCACCCTATCCACCAGATTCCTGCAAGAGGTTGGTGGATAAGGTGATGGAATCAAAGGGTTAAGTTTTTGCTTTGCTGGTATGGGTTGACGATGCGCGGATGCTGGTGGACAGGGTGCAGGAGTCAAGGGGTTAATTAAACATCACATAGCATTTTTCCACCTCGGGAGTTTCAGCTCGTTGCTGACCGTCAGATCTTTCTCCCCGTGACGCTCATGATGGTGCAAGCAGACAGCTCAAATTTCCCACCCAAAATACACTGTGACGAGATAAACACAATACAGTGGTGTGTGGGGCCCAGTGGTTAAGGCGCTTGTTTAGGACAAGGTTCAAATCAGGGACTGGACTAGCCAGGGATTTTTCTCCGCACTCTGCAAGACCTGAAGTGACGTTCTGGGTGATGATCTTTCTTTAGAGACGATAAAGCAAGGTGCTGTTTGCAAGAAGTACTCAGCGCATGTAAAAGACCCCATGACAACAAAAGGAGATGACCCCAGAAAAAAATATTGTAGCAAAACTACTTTCAAGTTTTATAGATGGACAGACATACACGCATACAGGAAATAACATGAGTGGCGTTGCACTCCGGCTACCGACGTGCTCTCCCCGTTATGCTGCAATCCAAGTCCGTCCCTGGAGATAAAAGGTGAAATGGAATTGTTTCAACGACAGAGAAGTGGAAGCTGAATGGGCCGTGCCATTGATAGGGATACCGAAAATTCAACGGAATGCACCGCTTATTGTGACAGAGAAAGAAAGAAATGCAGCACAATGCAATAAATTAATTAATAGCAGCTCTTGGGATTGGAGCTTAAACAAGATTGTTTGTTTCTCGCATTGACAGGTCTTCTGTGTGGGCTGTGTTTGTTGTCAGTGTTGATTTGCACTGCCAACATTTTGACCTCCACGTGCATTGATTCGGGCTCCGTTTTTTCTTTTTGGGGGGGAATGAAATATTGAAAACAGATCACACGCAATCTTCATCCTCAGGGGCTGATGTGTTTCAGCTGTTGTGTTGTTGTTATTGGTGATGTGACTGTGTTATTTCTATTCTTTCCTGTGTTACTGTGTTATTTCTATTCTTTCCTGTGTTACTGTGTTATTTCTATTCTTTCCTGTGTTACTGTGTTATTTCTAGTCTTTCCTGTGTTACTGTGTTATTTCTATTCTTTCCTGTGTTACTGTTATTTCTATTCTTTCCTGTGTTACTGTGTTATTTCTATTCTTTCCTGTGTTACTGTGTTATTTCTATTCTTTCCTGTGTTACTGTGTTATTTCTATTCTTTCCTGTGTTACTGTGTTATTTCTATACTTTCCTGTGTTACTGTGTTATTTCTATTCTTTCCTGTGTTACTGTGTTATTTCTATTCTTTCCTGTGTTACTGTTATTTCTAGTCTTTCCTGTGTTACTGTGTTATTTCTATTCTTTCCTGTGTTACTGTTATTTCTATTCTTTCCTGTGTTACTGTGTTATTTCTATTCTTTCCTGTGTTACTGTGTTATTTCTATTCTTTCCTGTGTTACTGTGTTATTTCTATTCTTTCCTGTGTTACTGTGTTATTTCTATTCTTTCCTGTGTTACTGTTATTTCTATTCTTTCATGTGTTACTGTGTTATTTCTATTCTTTCCTGTGTTACTGTGTTATTTCTATTCTTTCCTGTGTTACTGTGTTATTTCTATTCTTTCCTGTGTTACTGTTATTTCTATTCTTTCCTGTGTTACTGTGTTATTTCTATTCTTTCCTGTGTTACTGTTATTTCTATTCTTTCCTGTGTTACTGTGTTATTTCTATTCTTTCCTGTGTTACTGTGTTATTTCTATACTTTCCTGTATTACTGTTATTTCTAGTCTTTCCTGTGTTACTGTGTTATTTCTATTCTTTCCTGTGTTACTGTGTTATTTCTATACTTTCCTGTGTTACTGTTATTTCTAGTCTTTCCTGTGTTACTGTGTTACTTCTATTCTTTCCTGTGTTACTGTTATTTCTATACTTTCCTGTGTTACTGTGTTATTTCTATTCTTTCCTGTGTTACTGTGTTATTTCTATACTTTCCTGTGTTACTGTGTTATTTCTATTCTTTCCTGTGTTACTGTGTTATTTCTATTCTTTCCTGTGTTACTGTGTTATTTCTATACTTTCCTGTGTTACTGTGTTATTTCTATTCTTTCCTGTGTTACTGTTATTTCTATACTTTCCTGTGTTACTGTGTTATTTCTATACTTTCCTGTGTTACTGTGTTATTTCTATACTTTCCTGTGTTACTGTGTTATTTCTATTCTTTCCTGTGTTACTGTGTTATTTCTATTCTTTCCTGTGTTACTGTGTTATTTCTATTCTTTCCTGTGTTACTGTTATTTCTATACTTTCCTGTTTTACTGTTATTTCTATTCTTTCCTGTGTTACTGTTATTTCTATACTTTCCTGTGTTACTGTTATTTCTATTCTTTCCTGTGTTACTATGTTATTTCTATTCTTTCCTGTGTTACTGTGTTATTTCTATTCTTTCCTGTGTTACTGTGTTATTTCTATTCTTTCCTGTTTTACTGTTATTTCTATTCTTTCCTGTGTTACTGTGTTATTTCTATTCTTTCCTGTGTTACTGTGTTATTTCTATTCTTTCCTTTTTTACTGTTATTTCTATACTTTCCTGTGTTACTGTGTTATTTCTATTCTTTCCTGTGTTACTGTGTTATTTCTATACTTTCCTGTTTTACTGTTATTTCTATACTTTCCTGTGTTACTGTGTTATTTCTATACTTTCCTGTGTTACTGTGTTATTTCTATACTTTCCTGTTTTACTGTTATTTCTATACTTTCCTGTGTTACTGTGTTATTTCTATACTTTCCTGTGTTACTGTGTTATTTCTATACTTTCCTGTTTTACTGTTATTTCTATACTTTCCTGTGTTACTGTGTTATTTCTATACTTTCCTGTGTTACTGTGTTATTTCTATACTTTCCTGTATTACTGTGTTATTTCTATACTTTCCTGTGTTACTGTGTTATTTCTATACTTTCCTGTGTTACTGTGTTATTTCTATACATTCCTGTGTTACTGTGTTATTTCTATTCTTTCCTGTGTTACTGTGTTATTTCTATTCTTTCCTGTGTTACTGTTATTTCTATTCTTTCCTGTGTTACTGTGTTATTTCTATTCTTTCCTGTGTTACTGTGTTATTTCTATTCTTTCCTGTGTTACTGTGTTATTTCTATTCTTTCCTGTGTTACTGTTATTTCTATTCTTTCCTGTGTTACTGTGTTATTTCTATTCTTTCCTGTGTTACTGTTATTTCTATTCTTTCCTGTGTTACTGTGTTATTTCTATTCTTTCCTGTGTTACTGTGTTATTTCTATACTTTCCTGTATTACTGTTATTTCTAGTCTTTCCTGTGTTACTGTGTTATTTCTATTCTTTCCTGTGTTACTGTGTTATTTCTATACTTTCCTGTGTTACTGTTATTTCTAGTCTTTCCTGTGTTACTGTGTTACTTCTATTCTTTCCTGTGTTACTGTTATTTCTATACTTTCCTGTGTTACTGTGTTATTTCTATTCTTTCCTGTGTTACTGTGTTATTTCTATACTTTCCTGTGTTACTGTGTTATTTCTATTCTTTCCTGTGTTACTGTGTTATTTCTATTCTTTCCTGTGTTACTGTGTTATTTCTATACTTTCCTGTGTTACTGTGTTATTTCTATTCTTTCCTGTGTTACTGTTATTTCTATACTTTCCTGTGTTACTGTGTTATTTCTATACTTTCCTGTGTTACTGTGTTATTTCTATACTTTCCTGTGTTACTGTGTTATTTCTATTCTTTCCTGTGTTACTGTGTTATTTCTATTCTTTCCTGTGTTACTGTGTTATTTCTATTCTTTCCTGTGTTACTGTTATTTCTATACTTTCCTGTTTTACTGTTATTTCTATTCTTTCCTGTGTTACTGTGTTATTTCTATTCTTTCCTGTGTTACTGTTATTTCTATACTTTCCTGTGTTACTGTTATTTCTATTCTTTCCTGTGTTACTGTGTTATTTCTATTCTTTCCTGTGTTACTGTGTTATTTCTATTCTTTCCTGTGTTACTGTGTTATTTCTATTCTTTCCTGTTTTACTGTTATTTCTATTCTTTCCTGTGTTACTGTGTTATTTCTATTCTTTCCTGTGTTACTGTGTTATTTCTATTCTTTCCTTTTTTATGTTATTTCTATACTTTCCTGTGTTACTGTGTTATTTCTATTCTTTCCTGTGTTACTGTGTTTTTTCTATACTTTCCTGTTTTACTGTTATTTCTATACTTTCCTGTGTTACTGTGTTATTTCTATACTTTCCTGTGTTACTGTGTTATTTCTATACTTTTCCTGTTTTACTGTTATTTCTATACTTTCCTGTGTTACTGTGTTATTTCTATACTTTCCTGTGTTACTGTGTTATTTCTATACTTTCCTGTTTTACTGTTATTTCTATACTTTCCTGTGTTACTGTGTTATTTCTATACTTTCCTGTGTTACTGTGTTATTTCTATACTTTCCTGTATTACTGTGTTATTTCTATACTTTCCTGTGTTACTGTGTTATTTCTATACTTTCCTGTGTTACTGTGTTATTTCTATTCTTTCCTGTGTTACTGTGTTATTTCTATTCTTTCCTGTGTTACTGTGTTATTTCTATTCTTTCCTGTGTTACTGTGTTATTTCTATTCTTTCCTCAAAACATAATTTAGAGGAATTTTGGAACTTAAAGTTTGGAGTGTATTCAGGAGGAATTCATCGTACTCGGACAAATCCATATGCGCTTCATCTGATTCCGCTAGAAATTGTATGGTAGACTCCTCGAACCTTCACAAAACCCTCTACGCTGGTAATGTCTCGAAATGTGGGTGGGGGAGAGGAAAGACCAATGAAATACTAAGCTGACACCATAGGGATCATCGTAGAGTTTTAAGATAGGTAATATAGTGTTTATATTACGGGCTGGGGTTTGAACCCACGACGTCTGATCTTGAGTCTTCAGCTCTATCGGAAGAACCCAAAAAGGGACAATTAGTGTGTTTATGAAATAAAATCCCTATAATGATATATCATGTGTAGTATTGAAAAATGTTGTCTTCATCGTACCACTGTATTTAAGAATCGTTCTGTTGTTGCCTCTATCCCCCTTAATCGGTTTAAAATTGTACTTAACAAGATTTTGTGCATGCAAACACTATTTCGTTACCTGTACATGTACAGTGCTACTCTCATTGTGGCATATAGAGTGGTCTGGCAAGCTCAAATCTTGGTCTTGAAGCTTTCAAGACCCTTGCTTCGCAAGATGTTAGAATATGTTTTATCAGACAATGATATATCTATCCTCTACATAAAGATCAAACACGCACCACACACACACACACACACACACACACACACGCACACACACACACACACACACACACACACACGCACACACACACACACAGAGTCAGACCCACATACACATATACACACAGGCCAATGTATGCTCACGCACACGCACACGCACAGCTACGCACACACGCACATACACACCCACACCCACACACAAGCGCACACACACACACACACACACCGACACACACACACGCATACGCGCGCGCGCACAGAGAGAGAACGAACGAACGAACGAACGAACGAGCACACAGAGAGGGAGAGAGAGAAAGAGAGAGAGATGGACACGCAGACAGACAGACAGACAGACACACACACATACCACACACACACGCGCGCACACACACACACACACACACACCTCAAGCATACATACACGTCTAATATCACTCATAGTGAACAGACGTTAAATTAAAGAACGAACGAACACTAGCACAATTACACATACATGCTAATCTAACAAGCGTAAGCAGGAGCCTAAGCGCACACGCATGCATATATTCAAAGACAAACGACACAAAAAGAGACAGACAGAGAGGAAGTAAGGGAGCAGGTATGTGAATGGATAATTTAAAAGAAAATTGATAATGAACGAACGAAGGGAAGCGAGAAAGCGAAAGAACGGGAAAAGTGCATAAATTATATTTGACTGACAGAGAGACAAACGGACTTTAAAAACAGACGATCTTATCTGATCTATTCACCCCGTTTCTATCATTTTGCAGGAAAAAAAACAAACAAACAAAAAACAAAAAAACTGACAACATCAAAGCCATACAAGTTCAAAGAGCTTCATTAACTTTCCAGTGCAGAAGCACCAGAAGCACCAGAGTGCCCTGTCCCTTACAAAACGATTAAAAGCTGACCGTTTCCTTCCAGGGACGAACAGATTATCCGCGACTAGTGTCTTGAACTATACCGTGTTTTTTGTGAATTGTATCACTCTCTCAATCAGATGCTGAATCGATTATGCTGAATCTGTTTTTAATCTTGCTAAAAAAAAAACATTTTACGTTGAAGTTCAGGGTTTTCTTTTGAACTTGTCGGAAATTCCAGTAGTCCAGTGCATCAGCCTGAAGTAACTGTAGAGCTGAAGTGCTATCTATATCATTTTTTTCTCTGGATCGTGGCGACAGGGAGCGGGAGTGAAGAATGCCAGTGTCTACGCTTGCACTTCTTTTGTATCTGTTTCTTGCACGCACGCACGTTCACACACACACACACACACACACACGCACGCACACACACACACACACACACACACACACACACACGCACACACACGTATACACACATACACACGCACACACAAACATACAAACATGCACTCATTCATATATATATATATATATATACATACACACATTCCCTCTCTGTCTCCGTCTTTCAAACTTTCACACTAACAATACAGACGTGCACATTTCATCTCTCTGATCTATTTGTTGATCCACAATCATCGTCATCATCATCATCAGGTGTCTTGCCGCATGGCGTTGGCGATCATGTACTTCCATCTTTCTCTATCTCTTGTTGCCTCAAGCATCTCTTCCACCCTCCTTGTCTTCAGCCACTCTGCAAGTCCGTCTAGTATCTTCTCCCTGGGTCTACCTGGTGCTCTCTTTCCCTCCAGCTTTCCCGTTGTGACCAGGTGCTCCAATTCTCCTGTCCTCATAAAATGGCCTATAAATGTTGCCTGTCTTTTCCTAATCTTCCTTATGAATGATCTACTCGTGTCTGCCTCCATCAAGACTGTCTCGTTTGTTTTCTTTGCTGTCCATAGAACTCTCAACATTCTTCTCAGAACCCACATCTTGGTTGCCTCAATCTTGTTCTGGCTTTGCTTGTTGACTGTCCACGCCTCACAACCGTACAACAGTGTTGGTTCTGTATAACATTCAAGAACTCTCTTCCCGATGTTCATTGATAGGCATTTGTTGGTAAGAATGCTTATCATCTTCTTGAATGCTGTTTTGGCTTGGCCGATTCTGCTGGCTATTTCTGATGTGCATCTGCCGTCTGGTGAAATGATCGTTCCCAGGTATTTAAACTTATCAACCTGTGTCAAGGTTGTGATCCACAATGCCTTCCTAAAAGAGTAAATAAGAGAGAGAGAGAAACAAAGGCAGAAACAGTTAAAAAACAATAAATAAAAAGTGCGAGAGAGACAGAGAGAGAGAGAGCGAGAGAGAGAGAGAGGCAGAAAGACAGACAGAGACAAAAACAGAGAGAGTGAGTGAGATAGCGAGCGAATGAGAGGGAGAGAGAGAGAGAGAGAGAGAGAGAGAGAGACAGAGACAGAGACAGAGACAGAGAGAGAGACAAAGACAGAGCGAGAGAGAGACAAAGACACAGAGAGAGAGACAGAGACAGAGACAGACGACAGAGAGACAGAGACACAGAGAGACAGAAGACACAGAGAGACAGAAAGAGAGAGAGAGAGAGAGAGAGAGAGAGAGAGAGAGAGAGAGAGAGAGAGAGAGAGAGAGAGAGAGGAGAGAGAGAGAGAGAAGAGAGAGAGAGAGAGAGAGAGAGAGAGAGGAGAGAGAGAGAGGTCTTTTCGTGCCTTTCGTATCTCAGTATATTACCCAAATCAGAAAGCACTTTGAAAGCACAAGCGGTAAACAACAACTAATCAGCCCCACAATCTTCCCCATGATAGCAACAGACAGCCTACATGTCGTCTAAAAGTCTGACTATTTTCTTAATCCATCCAATCGACGTACATGAAGCTTGAGTGACATCGAGATAGCGTGCAACGAAAGTCTGTCTCTCAGTTCCCTATCTTACTCTATGGATCTGTTGGGAACGGATGAGATTCTTACACACACACACACACACACACACACACACACACACACAACACACACACACACACACACCACACACACACACACACACACACACACACACACACACACACATGTATATTTATATATATATGCATGTTGGGCAGGTTGTATCCATGTATTGTGATGCAACATGTCAATGGCGGATGTGATGCATCTAGTGTGTCGGCTAGTGACTGCGTGCTTATCACCTCTCACTTTCAGCCTGCACTGCTGGCTAGCACTGCTGCTTGCAGCTATGCGAAAAGAAGAGTAGAATGCGTAAGTCTCTTCCTGTCAGTACATAGCCTCTCCATAAGCAAGCCCTACGTTATGCTTCCTCATTGGCGACATGTGGTAACTGAGCACCTCACGGACTCAGGATAAATCTCGAGGGACTCGGAGGAGGTCTGACCCCCAGACGTGCGGCATGCAGGCCAACCGGCGTGTGGATATGCCCTGGTGCCTACGAACCAGATCCCCAAACTATGGGAAATTAGCTCTACTGTCTTGTGGACATCTCGGGAGAGAATGCGGCTGAGGGAGTTAACCCTGAAAAAAGAACCATAGTAGTTTCCCCATGACAATTATGGACAGAAAAAATATGGAAAATGAAGATAACGACGTGAATAGGTGCTTCGTTTGATAGGGACTGTCATGCGGCACAGGTGACACCAGGCCGTCAGCCAGCTACTGCGACCAAACCTAGAAACTTAGAAACACCAAAATAGCAACATGGAACATCAGAACACTGTTGCAGAAGGGAAAATTAGATAACATCAAAATGGAGATGGAAAGGCTTAACATCAGTATTTTAGGACTAGGGGAAGTGAGATGGAAGGGGGCAGGCATGATAACATCAGGAGAATACACAGTTATATACTCTGGTGGTAATTCACATGAAAGAGTAGTAGGCATCATGATGGACAAA
>JAPXFY010005508.1:0-5000 GCA_030674185.1 Monoplex corrugatus
AACACTGAAACGTACAAAACGCCGATTTCCTGTCACGATTTTTATAGAAAAAAAAAGGCAATTATTTACATGGCTTCACCATCTTGCTTTATATACCACCTTGGGTCAACGGAAACTCCGAACAAACTAGACCAAGTTACACACCAATCTGTTTTGTCCATACTGCCGGCGACCTGGAGACGCTGATTTCTTGTATAATCGTCTGAAGTTCACGATAAACCTGAAGACAAACAAACACACGCCCGATGTACTTGAATCAGTACCATGGAAAATTATGACTATTACATTGTGGACTGCTCGAGCCCTTTCTTGCCCCGTACACCCTGTGACACGATGACCTTTCTACATGATTTATTTAAGATGTGTATTTATGTCTTATTTACGTCTCATATCTTGAAACAATCGCATACTTTCTCTTTCGTACTGTAGTTAATTCTGATATTGCATCGGAAGTCAAAACTCGCGAGAAATGTTTGTTGGACCAGCGGGTGAGGTGATCATAAAAATGTTACGTAGGCCTACTTTGTGTAATTTCAGATGACGTTGTTTCACAAAACTTAACAACAACAACAGCACCAACAATAACATGAAAAATAACAACAACAACATCATCAACGACAACAACAACAACAACAGCAGCAGCAGCAGCAGCAGCAGCAACAACAGCAACAACAAAATGGTTCATCAGCCGAACAAAATGGGCAACAGTACTCATTTCTTCGGCCTAAATAGCCCCGGCTATAGGATTAGGAAAAATGACTACTTTTTTTTTTGTCATACAGTGAGAACTTTCATTTGTATGAGCGTGATGTGGTACAGACGATAATTTCTTTTTTTTTAATGTTTATCTATGTATGTATTTATCTATTTACTCTATTCGTTTATTCTATTTATTTATTTTTGCTGCTTCGTTCTGTTATATCCGGAGTGATATATCATCTGGAGCTCACTAACAGTTTTTGTGTAAGTGATATTCTATCGAATTCACTTCGTTAGAAATATTAAAAAAAAAGTTAATCACATAAAGAAGGCAGACTGTCATAGCACCACTGTAACATCAACATTAAAGAAACGTTAACTGAAAAGCTTCCACAGACACACATATTTTATTTATTTATTTATCTGTTTATTTATTTGTTTATTTATTTATTTATTTATTTATTTATTTATGCAGACAAAATGTGCGGTTTTGACTCCTTCTCTACTGTGCTATATTACTTCCATGAGAAGAATCTCTGCCGGAATATGAAGTTTATTTTATTTAAAGCCCACCGACCATATCAGGGCGAAGATTGTGTGTGTGTGTGTGTATGTGTGTGTGTGCGTGCGTGCGTGTGCGTGTGCGTGTGCGTGCGCGTGCGTGTGTGTGTGTGTGTGTGTGTGTGTGTGTTTATGTGTGTGTGTGTATAAACATACTATCACTTTAAAATCTAAAAGCATTAAGATTAAGTGTAACGATATCCTTTCAAAGAACACCAGTCCTTAAACACTTAAAATATACCGCCACATTTTTCATTACATATTTAGGTATCAAGAATAATGAAAGATAAGTGTTGTTTTTTTTTCTGCCAGCAGTCAAGCAGTCATCTGACAAACTTCATCTTCAAAAAAAAAAAAAAAAAAAAAAAAAAAAAAAGGAACACCATGCGTTAGCAAGGTCTTGAAATGGGAGGGACGGGGGTGGGGGACACGAAACCTATCAATCGCAGACGTACATGAATCAGATACTGGCACCACCTGAACGACTAGATTTTATAGTGACAGTATGTTTGTGTGTATAGACAATGTTAGAGCTACCTGCCACATTTTCCATTATATGTATAGACATCTAGTAGATATCATGAAGGTGATGAATCACACCACTATACTACAGCCACCAACAACTTTAACTTTTCTTTTCACACACGGCATACGACGGCTAATGAAGGGGAAGAACAAGGATGTTTGTAGGACAGAGGGGACAGAGGGGGACAAGGGGATGTTTTTTGCTTTAGTGACGGCTCATCAGTCATGGAGATAACCAAAAAGAGGAGAGGCTGAGGCACTTTTTGACCTGACCTAAGTCTAGGTACAGTGATGACCCAAAACAACAATTCAGATAGTGTGAAAGGTCTGTTTAAATTATAGTGGATTGCTTCAAGCATACATTGTGATGGGAGAACCATACACTCAGTTTCGCTGCTCTTGTTTATCTCTAGTCGTTCTGGTGGTGTCAGTATATGGTTCATGTACATCTGGGGGTTGATAGGTTTTGTGTCCCCCCCACCCCCGTTCTTCCCCATTTCAAGACCTTGCCAACACATGGGTTTTCTTTTCTTTCACTCTTTCTTTTTTCGCGAAGATGAAGGGTTTTTTTTTGTCAGATAATTGCTGACAGACTTGCGCATATGGAATAGTTCATGTGCGATGAATTCCTCTTGAAGAAGTTCCAAAACTCCGGAGATACAGTCAAGCAGCTGAATTTTATTTTTCTGCCACATGTCTGATGTGCCTCACGTAGGCCTACAGGTCCCAAATAGTACTGCTACACTAATGGTAATAACTACAACAAGCAACACTCTCAGTGTGCCAAGCTTCTTCCACTCGAACAATCTGCGCAATAAGATTAATTTTCTGCCACGCAAAAGTCTCGATCGTTGCTTACCGAAGCGGCCAGCGTGTATGTAAATGACAGAAAACATGCAATGTACAGGGAGAAAACATGCAATGTACAGTGAAGCAACCAAGTGTTACACGTGTGTAGTCGGTTATCTGAGGCAGCCCGCCACGGTTTCACCGCATGATCGTCTGCTGTGGTGATGACCTTGGCCTTACCTTGATTCGCCAATGAGCTGGCTCCTTTCATAGGCTCCGTCTGCACCGGTTTGGCAAAAAGTTTTCCTGGCATAGTAAAGGAAAGGAGAGAAGAGGAGGAAAAAAAAAAAAAACGAAAAAAGAAAGACGAGGGTGTATGTAGGGAATGGGTTCACTGAGTTCACGGTCACTGGTATTTCCTGAGCGGTGTGGCTTTCCACAGTCTACCAGTCTCCCCTTGGGAGACATCCACTTAGGTGGAAAAACGTAATTATGATTGCCGTTGTAGCGAGCAACTTTGTGCATGCATGCGTGGCGCGCTTGCGTGTATTGCGTATATGTGTTGTTTGAGAGAGAGAGAGAGAGGGGGGAGAGAGAGAGAGACACAGAGAGAGAGAGACACAGAGAGAGACTATGTGCATGCGTGCGTAACACGCTTGTGTGTATGTGTATGTATCAGGATATAATGACAATGTCTCTTATTTTGAATGGTTTGATCAGAAACAAATCAAAGTAACGTTCTTAACATAATCACGAGTTGAAGTCAATAACAAACACAATTCAAACATGTTTTTTGTCATCTATAAAATCTTGAAGGACTAAACTTATATCGAATATCATCAAATGCTGGGCAGCAAAAGACAAAATGTACATCATCTTCTTTTGCCTGCACACATAATGGACAGAGAGAGGGATAGAGAGAAGATAGATAGTATATATAGATAGATAAATAGATAAATAAATGGATAGATAGATAGATAGACAGATAGATAGATGAATAGATAGATAGATAAATAATAGATAGACAGATAGATAGATAGATAGATAAATAGATAGATAAATAGATAGACAGATAGATAGATAGATAAATAGACAGAGAGAGAGAGAGAGACAGACACAGACAGAGAGAGAGATAGGAAGAAGAAGAGAGAGACAAACAGACAGACAGAGAGAGAGAGAGATTGCGAGAAGAGAGAGAGAGACAGACAGACACACAGACAGACAGACACAGACAGACACACAGACAGACACAGACAGAGAGAGAGATAGCGAGAAGAAGATAGATAGATAGATAGATAGATAGATAGATAGATAGAGAGAGAGAGAGAGAGAGAGAGAGAGAGAGAGAGAGAGAATTACACCGAAATCATAAAAGCAAGTCTCCCATCAACTCCCTCGATTATCAAAACACTTTTACAAAGAAAGACTACACAATCAGGTAGATATCCAGATGAACGGAAAACAGGCATCGTTATACCTATATACAATCAACACCCGTTTGGAACATTATCTAAAAGATATCAAAAATCTAAAACAGAAGAATTATTATCAGACTTCGAGTCAGTACACATGATCTACAAATAGACAGAGGCAGATATATAAACATTCTAAGAGGGAACAGAAAAAGTAACAAGTACAGTTTGTGTGAGAGAGAGAGCGAGAGAGAACGATCATTTCATCAGACGGCAGATGCACATCGGAAATAGCCGGCAGAATCGGCCAAGCCTAAACAGCATTCAAGAAGATGACAAGCATTCTTACCAACAAATGCCTATCAATTAACATCAGATAAAGAGTCCTTGAATGTTATATAGAACCAATACTGTTGTACGGATGCGAGGCGTGGACACAGTCAGCAAGCAAAGCCAGAGGAAGATTGAGGCAGCCGAGATGTGGTTTCTAAGAAGAATGTTGAGAGTTCCATGGACAGCAAAGAAAACAAACGAGACAGTGTTGATGGAGGCAGACACAAGTAGATCCCTCATAAGGAAGATTAGGAAAAGACAGGCAACATTTATAGGCCATTTTGTGAAGAAGGGGATTTGGAGCATCTGGTCACAACGGGAAAGCTGGAGGGAAAGAGAGCACCAGGTAGACCCAGGGAGAGAATGCTGGACGGGCTTGCAGAGTGGCTTGGGACGAGGAGGGTGGGGGAGATGCTAGGGGCAATGAGAGATAGAGATAGATGGAAGTCCATGGTCGCCAACGCCATCCGGCAGGGCATCTGATGATGATGATGATGTCAGTTTGTGGTGTGATTGAAGATGAACTTCATTTCCTAGACAACTGTATTAGATACAAAACAACAAGACTGATGATACAGATTCAGGAAACATGTATGCCTTCATGCCTTCAACAATCCGATTAGTCTAAATCCATAATGCGAATTCCAAGTGACTTACTTACGGAAGATTATTTGTTAATAT
>JAPXFY010005508.1:10000-14832 GCA_030674185.1 Monoplex corrugatus
CGTACCGCACCGTACAACCACACCACACCATACCTCACCACACAACATCTCACCACACAACATCACACCACACTACACCACACCATACCACACTACACCACACCATACATCACCACATAACATCACACTATACACACCGCACCACATCACATCACACCACACCACATCACACTACACAACATCACACCACACCATACCACACCACACCACACCATACCACACCACATCACATCACACCATATCACACCACATCTCGCCAGATTAATCAAATCAACAACCAATAACAACTAACACAAAGCCAACTAGCTAAGCCAAACCAAACTAAAATAAAAGCCAACCAATCAACCGAAAAAAAAAACCCAAACAAGCGAAAGAAAGCAAGTTACCAACCAACCAACCAACCAATCAACCAACCAACGGATCGAACTGAACCCAACCCAACCCAACCCAACCCAACCCAAACCAATCTAAAGTAACCCAACCCAACCCAACCCAACTCAAACCCAACCAAACCAACCCACCCAGCCCAGCCCAGCCCAGCCCAGCCCAGCCCAGCCCAGCCCAGCCCAGCCCAACCCAACCCAACCCAACCCAACCCAACCCAACCCAACCCAACCCATTAATTGATCCAATCTAAACCAAATCCGAACTCGCAAGCAAGCAAGCCAAGCAAGCAAGCAAGCAAGCAAGCAAGCAAGCAAGCAAGCAAGCAAGCCAACCAACCAACCAACCCAACCAACCAACCAACCAACCAACCAACCAACCAACCAACGAACCAACCAACCAACCAACCAACCGACCGAAATCAAACCAAACAAGCAATCAAGCAACGGACACCTAAATCTAAGCTAGCGAAAATAAGCAAGCAATTAACCCACCCAACTCAAGTCAAATCTGACCAAGCGACCAATCAACCATGCTAATATAAACCAAATCCAAACAAGCAATAAAGCAAGCAACCGAACCAACCCGCTCACCTAGCAACTAACAATCCATACCAACCGACCGGCCAACATTCTATATCACCTGACGCTGTCTGACTCACCCTGACTAGTATAAAGCGTATTGCTTTATCACCTACGCTACATCTAACGCTGCATCTACTGTAAAATATTTCCCTGTGAATAAATTGGTTGAGGTGTCGTGTCGGTTTTCGCGTTAATAAACTTGCAATAAAGTTTCGTTTAAGGCACGAATGCATGCATGTACATACACATACGCGGTTACACACTGTGTACGCACACGCACATTCACTCGATCGCACATTCAGACACAGATATGCACACACGCCCAGACACACACACACACACACACACACACACACACACACACACACACACACACACACACAGCACACCACACACACACAATACACGCACACTCACACACACACACACATATAGACACATACACAGAGATACAGGCGCACACACAGCTATTATACTACAGGTCTATTGAGTCAGTCTTCCCTCCTTTTTTAACTCACAAGAAAAGAAACTAATAAAGAAACAGACAAAGAAACGAAGAAAGAAGGAAAAAAAGTAAAGAAAAGAAAAGAAAAGAAAAGAAAAAAAAAAGGAAAAAGAAAACAACAACAGCAACACAAACAAACAAACAAACAAACAAACAAACAAACAAAGAGGTAATAACCATCACGTAATTTATTTTTCAACTGAAAGAAAAACAAATATTAAACGGCTGTTACTTGTCAACAAATTAGCAGTGGTGACCTTTCAACCCTTGAATTAACCCTTTGACTTCCATATCCTGTCCATTGGCGTCTTGCCGGAAACTGGTGGACAAGATGGAGTGACAGGCTTAAGGGACAAGGAAGGAAGAAAGAACGGAAGTAAAGATGGATGGAAGGAAGGAGAGAGTTTGTTTGGAGTTTGCTCAAGAGGGATTCCTGGGACAGTTCCATTTGCGCTCCACTCAAATCTACCAGCAGTAATTCGACAGACACGCTGAGCTCGCGCAAAAACCCTCTGCGCTGGCAAGGTCTTGAAATGGGGTGGGGGTGGGGGTTGGGGTTGGGGTTGGGGAGGAAGCGTAGAGGGACCTATGAAACACTACTGGCACCACCAGAATGATGGAAACATTCAGGTAGGCAGCAAACACTCTCTCTGTCTATGCATATACACTACGCACAAAAAGTTAAGGATCACTTGCACAAAAATTCATAACTTTCAAAATTAGAAAGCCAATGCGTTGAAGTTTGGCAAACATTTAATTCCATGCTTTAGTGATAACGATACACAATTGCCTTCAATTTCGAGCAATCGTTTGGTGTGTACATTTGATCAAAGTGGGTACGTATCGAAATTTGATGTACAGATAAATGATCTGGAAGGAACAAAGACAGAGTTTTGAGAAGAAAAGAGAACAACCACTTTAAAAGCAAACTATAGAGGAGTGTTCTGAGCTTACGGGTTTTGTGCTTTGTATCTGCTTCTATGCCAGCTGAATGGGTAGCGCAAACTATGTTAGATTTGAGAAGTTCCACAACATGGGAGATAATTCCTACGTGACTCTCAAGAGTTATGTCCTTTGGTTGATTATATATATATAACTCCTAATCATAATTTAAGGGCCACTTCTTCCTTCCTCTCTAATGTTAAGTTGAAATAATTGACAATGTTTAGAATTGATTCTATGTTTTATTTCATCATTTCCACACCTGTTTTGGAAAAAGAAATTAGCACAATGACCCATTAGTGAACAGCACATGCATTTAAAGGAACATCCCCCCCTTTTCAAAAAACAGAAAGTGTCAGATTTGGCCAATCTGTTTTCAATATCGCGTGTGTCCGCCCCGAGCCTGGATGCATGCTTCACAGCGCCGATGCATCGACCCCACAAGGGTACGGAGTGTGTCCTGAGGGATGGCCGCCCACTCGATCTGCAGGATGTCGACCAGCCTGGCCAGGGTGCCCGGTGGGGGGTGGTTGTCCCTGATGCGCCTCCCGAGCACATCCCAGAGGTGTTCAATTGGGTTCAGGTCAGGTGAGCACGCTGGCCAGGCCATACGGACGACTTCATGCTGCTCCAGGAAGTCGGTCACAAGGCGTGCTCGATGCGCAGGTGCATTGTCGTCCTGGAAGATGGCGCCTTGACCAAGGTCCACAAGCGCAGGCAGTGCCACGGCCGCCAGAACCTCGTCCCGGTACCGGACCCCGTTCAGGATGCCGTCAATGGGGAGCAGGGGGGTCCGGGTACCACGGCTCATGCCACCCCACACCATCACCGACCCGCCGCCGTACCGGTTATGCTCTTGGACAGTGGCGTCAGCGAACCTCTCCCCTTGACGTCGCCACACCCGAGCCCGGCCATCGTTAAAGGTCAGGGTGAACCTGGACTCATCCGAAAACAAGACCCGGGCCCACTGTTGCCTTGTCCAGGTCACGTGCTCCCTGGCCCAGGTCATGCGGCGCACTCTGTTGACCGGTGACAGCACGGGTCGGACGGCCGGTCTCCGTGACCTCAAGTTTGCCTCATGTAGCCGTCTTCTCACCGTGCTGCAGCTGATGTTAGCACCTGTTGCGTCCCTCAGCTGACCCCTCAAGGTCACCGCAGTGGATGCCCTTTCCCTCAGGACGGAGAGGGCAAGGTAGCGGTCTTGCTGTCTTGTCGTTACTCTGGGTCGACCCGTGTGACGCCTTTCCTGGACTGCTCCAGTCTCATTGAAGCGCTCCAGCAGTCTCTGGATTGTGGAATGCGACACTTCAAGTCGTCTAGCAACTTCCCGCTGCGCTAGGCCTTCATCAAGCAGAGCGAGGGCTCTCCCCCGCTGCTCATCCGTCATCCGTCGTCTTGCAAGCATGGTTAAAACGAACCAAGAACGGGTCCTTTTTATCCTCGTCTGCGGGCAACTTTGGATGGAGTAGTGTTCAAAAAGGGCTTGCCTTGCACGTGCAAAGCGAATTTTGTCGCTACCTTGCCTTCGTCGTCAGAGAGACCCTGCTGAAGATTCGACAGTTTCGTGTGGAAATTGTCTTCCTTGGGCCGCCCATTGCAAATCGGCAAATCCCCAAACACGTGCCAAAAGGAAACTGCAATGTTGTCTGAGCTCTTATCCATTCAGTTACGGCAACGAATTGGAGAAAAGAGTAAGAGAAAATAGGTTATTTCTCCTTTCAAAAATTGACTCAAAAACGTTCCTGGCCCTTCAATAATGACGTGTAGTATATATAGTTCGCGTGTGGACCTTCATTTTTGCATCCCTATTATCCCACTGCTGGACTGACATAATTATGAACAAGACTTTCCTCGGACAGATAAATCCGGTTAGAGTCGACGGCCACCCACAAACCCCAAAGCTGTGTTGTAGTAATCTTTGAGGTCGGAAGAAAAAAGCTAAAGAGTAAATTTGACAGAAACACGGTTTGACTCGAGAGTTTCAGTTTCAGTTTCAGTTTCTTAAGATGACGTCTCCGCGCTCGGAGCGAATTCTATATGCACTAATGTCACAGATGCCACGAGTATGGTGACCGTGGCACATGCCTTAAGCCTGCACGTAATTTTTACCCATGAGCTGGCCAGGTCCTGAGGCCCTACCTAGACTATGTTTTACCAACGCAATATTTTATACTGGTATTGTTGGTCGTATCCACTTCCTGATTTGCTCACCTTGTAAATAGTTTTCCCTGTGTGTTGTGTGAGTGTGTGTGAATGTGTGTGTGCGTGCGTGTGTGTGCGTATGTGTGTGTTTGCGTGCATGCATGCGCGCGCGGTTGTGTGTGTGTATGTGTGTGTGTGTGTGTGTGTGTGTGTGTGGAATGTGCATTGTGTGTGTGTGTGTGTGTGTGTGTGTGTGTGTTTATCGAAAACGATAA
>JAPXFY010005509.1:7500-14831 GCA_030674185.1 Monoplex corrugatus
AGCAAAGGTAAGGGGTTGGAACTAAACAGCAAGAAGACTGAAGTCATGGTGATCAGTAAAAAACATGAAATCCCCTCCTGCAAAATAACAGCAAATGGCACAACCTTGACACAGGTTAATAAGTTCAAATACCTGGGAACGGTCATTTCATCAGACGGCAGATGCACATCGGAAATAGCTTGCAGAATCGGCCAAGCCAAAACAGCATTCAAGAAGATGACAAGCATTCTTACCAACAAATGCCTATCAATTAACATCAGAAAGAGAGTCCTTGAGTGTTATATAGAACCAATACTGTTGTACGGATGCGAGACGTGGACAGTCAGCAAGCAAAGCCAGGGCAGGATTGAGGCAGCCGAGATGTGGTTTCTCAGAAGAATGTTGAGAGTACCATGGACAGCAAAGAAAACAAACGAGACAGTCTTGATGGAGGCAGACACAAGTCAATCACTTATAAGGAAGATTAGGAAAAGACAAGCAACATTTATAGGCCATTTTATGAGGAAGGGGGATTTGGAGCACCTGTTCACAACGGGAAAGCTGGAGGGAAAGAGAGCACCGGGTAGACCCAGGGAGAGAATGCTGGACGGACTTGCAGAGTGGCTGGGGATGAAGAGGGTGGGGGAGATGCTGGGTGCAACGAGAGATAGAGATGGTTGAAGTCCATGGTCGCCAACGCCATGCGGCAGGGCACCTGATGATGATGATGATGACAATACACCGGAGAAAAGAGAAAGTAATCTGCACTTAAGAAGTGTTTACATTCACGCCATGCTACAGACTTTTTCAACAGGCTCGTGCTCCGACAACGAATAAAGCTTCAACTTTCATACATGCTGTGTAATGCGTGGAACTATTCTGACCATGCATACTTAGCATTTTTAAAAGTTCAGTCTAGCCACTACCGGTATTATCATCATCAGGTGCCTTGCCGCATGGTGTTGGCGATCATGGACTTCCATCTGTCTCTATCTCTTGTTGCCTCAAGCATCTCTTCCACCCTCTTTGTCCTCAGCCACTCTGCAAGTCCGTTTAATATCTTCTCCCTGGGTCTACCTGGTGCTCTCTTCCTCTCCAGCGTTCCTGTCGTGACCAGGTGCTCCAATTCCCCCCTCCTCATAAAATGGCCTACAAATGTTGCCTGTTTTTTCCTAATCTTCCTTATGAATGATTTTCTTGTGTCTGCCTCCATCAAGACTTTCTCGTTTGTTTTCTTTGCTGTTCTTGGAACTCTCAACATTCTTCTTAGAAACCACATCTCAGCTGCCTCAATCTTGTTCTGGCTTTGCTTGTTGACTGTCTACACCTCACAACTGTATAACAGTATTGGTTCTATATAACATTCAAGAACTCTCTTCCTGATGTTAATTGATAGGCATTTGTTGGTAAGAATGCTTTTCATCTTCTTGAATGCTGTTTTGGCTTGGCCGATTCTGCTGACTTTTCTGATGTGCATCTGCCGTCTGGTGAAACGATCGTTCCCAGGTATTTGAACTTATCAACCTGTCTCAAGGTTGTGCCATTTGCTGTTATTTTGCATGAGGGGATTTCATGTTTTTTTTACTGATCACCATGACTTAAGTCTTCCTGCTGTTTAGTTCCAACCCTTTACCTTTGCTTTCTATTTCTAGTATATTCACAAGGTTTTGTAGGTCTCCTTCGTTTTCTGCAATTAGCACGGTGTCATCTGCATATCGAATGTTGTTTATCATTTTTCCTCCAACCTTTAATCCAGGGTCTTCCTCTAGATTTCTCATGATGTTTTCGCTGTAAAGTGAAAACAGATCCGGTGACAAAACACAACCCTGTCTGACTCATCTTTTGATGTTTTGGAAAGAGCTGATATCGTTTTCTATTCTCATTGCAGCTGTTTGTTCCCAATATATATTTCTGATTATTCGTAGATCTTTTCCATCAATATTGAGTCTTTCTAGTTGGTTGATCAATTCTTCATGTCTTACCTGATCGAAAGCCTAGGTATGATCAACAAAGCGTTAATATAAATACCTTATTCATCTCGATTGACCTCTTTATGATAGTTCTTATGATGTATATGGCATTAATAGTTCCTTTCCCTTCTACAAATCCACACTGTTCATCTGCTATTTCCTTTTGATTCATGATTATTCTTAATGGGATTTTTGTTACATGACTCATCAAACTAATTGTGCAATGGAGTTCACATTCTATAGCCCCTGTCTTGTTTGTTTGTTTTTGATTTTATTTATTCTTTTTTTGTTGTTGTTCTTTCTTAGTAGAGTTGTCTGTATCAGTGGAGATGCTAGCACCAGTTGTTCCTTTATCAATACATTCAATCTGTCACTGTCATTCCTTATTCCCCAGGCCCTCCTGTTTAGCATGTTGACTGTGGCATGAACCCCCTCCCCACACTCCACCCTGCTGGCCGCGTATAATGTGTACTGTAATACAGTACAGAGAGAAACGTGTCCCACGTAACGACTGACACCCTATCCAATAATGTTCTTTTTATGTGTATCTGCACCAGTGACCTAAAACTTGGGTAACATGCACCAGGCCGCAGAGCGCTGTCTCAGCACTGATAAGTTTTTTGCAGTCATGGGGTGGGGGGCCTAGTCCAAGATTCCCGCTGTAAAGCCCAGACATAACCTGTGGGTGTTCAG
This sequence comes from Monoplex corrugatus, assembly GCA_030674185.1. NCBI lineage: Eukaryota > Metazoa > Mollusca > Gastropoda > Littorinimorpha > Ranellidae > Monoplex > Monoplex corrugatus. The sequence goes on from JAPXFY010005509.1 coordinate 10,143, forward strand.
ACAGACGAAGGAAAGTCTTTGTAAGTAATCTGTTTTTATCTCTTCTTCTTCTTGTTATTCATTTATTTATTTCCAGAACGAGAGAGAACGTCCGCGTTCAAGTGAACCGATTTAAATCCTTGTCTCTCACTGGACGAAGCCGCAGGGAAGGTTTAGTGTTTTTCTCCTAATTTTTGTGTTTGTTCGTTTGTGATCTTACATTTACGCTTGACTAAAGGCCAGTTGGGCGAACATTTGCGCCTGTCTTGTCTGGTTGTATCAAAACAGTCACACTCTTGATTGGATCATTTCTCGTGATCACCACAATCCAGCTACTGACAATTGCTTAGTTCTTTCTACCCATCTAACTTCAGCCCTTCCATCTGACCACTCTGCAATTCTCTGTTCTCTTGACATTTCTCCTCCTTCCCGTACCATGCGTACAGTGACTCGACGCAATCTCAAATCTATTGACCTCTCCACTTTTTCATCTGATGCTTCCCGTCTCCTGTCCGAAAAGTCACATAACCTTGCCGCTGAATTCTATACTACTCTCCACCATCTTCTGGACACTCATGCTCCAGCTACAACCCGTCTTTTACCTGACCGTCCCCCCTACCTCCCAAGGCTCACTCATGAGATTGCCTGTGCAAAACGTGCCCGCCGCAGAGCAGAGCGCCGCTGATGCAAATCCAAACTCACTGTTCATAGGCAACTTTTCCAAGTCTCAAGAACAAAAGTATCCACCCTCATCGCATCTGCAAAAACAAGCTTTTTCCAAACCAAAATCCTGAATGCCTCTTCTTCAAAAGAACTCTTTACAACCATGAATCATCTCCTTGGCACACGAAAAGATATACCTCTCCCAACAAAACACAATAATGAAGAAATCCCATCTGTATTCTCCAAGTATTTTACCACCAAAATACAAACTCTTCGTGACAAGCTTGATAGGACACCCTGTCAACCATGCCCACCTGACCCTTCCTTCTCTGGCACACCTTTTACTACTTTTACCCCAGTCTCACAAGAAGAAATTCTCAACATAATCAGATCCATGTCGTTCAAAACCTGCGAACTGGATCCTCTTCCAGGTTCTGTCTACTCCAATTGTCTCCCTACTCTCCTCCCATTCATCACTGACATCATCAACACTTCTCTCCAAACTGGAACTGTCCCGGGTCCTTTCAAGTCTGCTATCGTTCACCCTCTCCTCAAGAAATACAATTTAGACCCAAATGAACTGAAAAACTACCAGCCTATCTCTAATCTCTCTTTCTTGTCAAAACTCCTTGAAAAAGTTGTCTTCAACCAGCTGAACTCTCACCTGTCTGCCAACAATCTCCTCAATCCTTTCCAATCAGCCTACCGCCAGTGCCATAGCACTGAAACTGCCCTACTACACATTCTCAACAATCTGATACTGGCAAAGTCTCTCTCCTCACACTCCTCGATCTGTCTGCAGCCTTTGATACCATTGATCATGGTATTCTCCTTTCTAGACTCCATCATACTTTTGGCATCTCTGACACTGCTCTCTCATGGTTCACTTCATATCTATCAAACAGAAAACAAACTGTTCTCATCAATGGCACTTACTCTCAATCTGCATACCTGACCTGTGGTGTTCCACAAGGATCTGTCCTTGGCCCTGTTCTTTTCACTCTTTATACCTCCCCCCTGTCCACCATCATCAACTCCCACTCTATAAAACACCATCTCTATGCTGATGACACCCAACTTCAAGACAGTGACTCACCTGACAATGTACAGCACCTCTTGACTCGCACCACTGAGTGTTACTCGGACATTAAGAACTGGATGACATACAATAAACTCCAGCTTAATGACGACAAGACGGAAGCTATCCTCATTGGCACCCGTCAGAAACTTTCTCAGCTGCCCCCTTTATCTCTCTCATTATGTAACACATCAGTCCCAATTTCTGGCTCAGCTAAAAACCTTGGTGTCTGCATTGACTCTACCCTCTCCATGAACAACTTTGTTTTTCAAACTGCCAGATCTTGCTACTATCACCGCCATCGTATAAGCCTGATCAGGAAGTATCTCTCTGTTGAAACAACTGCAAAACTTGTTCTCTTCTTCATAATGTCTCGCATTGACTATTGCAATTCACTCCTGTCCGGTCTTCCTGCCTCCACCATTCACATCCTGCAGCACATTCAAAACAATGCTGCACACCTTGTACTCAAAAAGAAAAAAGCTGACCACATTTCTCCTCTCTTGGCACAACTTCACTGGCTCCCTGTATCAAAGCGCATACATGTACAGTACAAACTAGACACCATGTGCTGCAAAAGCCTCAATAACGCAGCCCCCGATTACTGTCAAGCCTACTTGAGATCTATCTTCCCTCACGTACCCTCCGCTCTGCCTCCGATCCTCTGACTTTTCGCTTTTCACGCACTAAGATCAATACCTACGGTCCGCAAGCCTTCTCTGTTTCTGGTCCACTCTCCTGGAACAAACTTCCTCTCTCAGACCATCAGCAACCTTTTTGTCTCCTTCAAATCCGCTCTCAAAACGCACCTTTTCTCCTCTGCATGAAATCCTGACCTCACTCATCCACCTCTGTAGCCTGTCTCCGCTCGGAGTGGAATCACACTGTAATATATATTTGTATATAATATGCTCTCTATAATTTTCCATTGCTTTTATTCTTTTTCCCCATTTATAGCCATGTGTGAGTGTATGTGTGCGTGTGTGTTGCGAGCGTGTGTATGTGTATGTTCAGCGCTTAGATTTGATTTCTAACAAGATTTTGCGCTATATAAATATTGTAATTATTATTATTATTATTACTATTATTATTATTATTATTATATATTATTATTATTATTATTATTGTATTAAATTCGCGTTCTTATTCTTTTATGTGTTTTTTTTTGTTGGTTCCTTCCCATATGGGGATGCCTGGGGCTCTTTCAGTATAAATAATATGCCCACCGGCAGATGCACATCAGAAATAGCTGGCAGAATTGGCCAAGCCAAAACAGCATTCGGGAAGATGACAGGCATTCTTACCAACAAATGCCTGTCAATTAACATCAGGAAGAGAGTTCTTGAATGTTATATAGAACCAATACTGTTGTACGGATGTGAGGCGTGGACAGTCAACAAACAAAGCCAGAACAAGATTGAGGCAGCTGAGATGTGGCTTCTAAGAAGAATGTTGAGAGTTCCATGGACAGCAAAGAAAACACATGAGACAGTCTTGATGGAGGCAGACACAAGTAGATCATTCATAAGGAAGATTAGGAAAAGACAGGCAACATTTATAGGTTATTTTATGAGTAAAGGGGATTTGGAGCACCTTATCACAACGGGAAAGCTGGAGGGAAAGAGAACACCGGGTAGACCCAGGGAGAAAATGCTGGACAGACTTGCAGAGTGGCTGGGGACAAGGAGGGTGGGAGAGATGCTAGGGGCAACGAGTGTTAGAGACAGATGGAAGTCCATGATCGCCAACGCCATGCGGCAGGGCACCCGATGATGATGAGTATGCCCATCTTCTGGAAATTCTGTGCTAGATATTTCCTCTTTTCTGTCACTCTGTTCGTTTCTTTTTTCCTCCTTTGCTTTCTGTCCTTTCCTCCTATTATTTTCTGCCTTGCTGGTCTGTGCACCTGTATGTGTTCGATAAAGGCTTCCGTACGTTCTCTTAGGATTGATAATTGCTTACATGTGTTGACTGCATTTTTGGCTCTGGTAAAAGATATGCCGAAGCAATTTTAGGTAATTTAGCTTTGTTTTTATATGTTGTGGTGTCTTTAGTTACGTTTAAATCTGTATTCTGGTATGTTTTTAAATCCCTCTTCAGGAATGATTTTCAAATCCCCTGTGCGATAAATTGGACGGAGTGGTCAACGCCAGGGGCATATCCTCAGATTATGTGCGCGAATGTATTGATGTGTGTACTTCATTTTCTTTTCTTTTTTTCCTATTGAAATATTGTGTATGTTTTGAAGTGGTTATAGCCCTGATATGGCCCTGCTCAGTCGGCTGGGTTATGAACAAAAATAACAGTAACAGTGTTAGAAATAGCGGTTGACATAATTATATTTATATACACAGAAATAACGGTTGACATATATTTATATACACAGAAATAATGGTTGACATATATTTATATACACAGAAATAACGGTTGACATATATCTATATGGTAGGCCTCCCTCGGTCATGGCTGACCATGTACAAAGTACATCCGTTCTAATGTCTAGATGGTCTGTCTGCTTGGTCCAAGCAGCGTCGCCTGTGACTATAGAGACCAATGTCGCAGTGGTCGCATGTGTATGCTGATTCTGGTCTGTTGGCTGTCATCCCTTTTCTTCGAACTCGCTTTTATGCTGCAGCAGCTGACAGTTTGTCCTCACCAATCCGCAGCTGTTTCTTGAGAGTGGTTCTCCAGCTGGTGCGGTCATCTGCGAGGTCCTCCCAGGACTCAGTGTTGATCTCCAGCGCCTTCATGTCACGTTTGCAAACAACTTTGTATCTCAGCTGTGGGCGGCCAATGTTTCTCTGCCCTGTGGCAAGCTCACAATAAAGGATGTCTTTTGGGATGCGACCATCTTCCATGCGGCGAACGTGGCCCAACCAGCGTAGCCGACGCTGTCTCAGCATGGTATGCATGGTTGGGAGGCCAGCGCGGGTCAAGATTTCGGTGTTGGTCCCTTGTCTTGCCAGGAA
>JAPXFY010005510.1:0-14831 GCA_030674185.1 Monoplex corrugatus
ACAGGCAGACAGAAAAAACAGATAGATAGATAGATAGATAGATAGATAGATAGATAGATAGATAGATAGATAGGTAGATAGATAGATAGACAGATAGACAGATAAACAGATAGATAGATAGATAGATAGATATATAGATAGATAGATAGATAAACAGATAGATAAACAGATAGATAAACAGATAGATAGACAGAAAGATAGATAGATAGACAGATAAACAAGTAGACATATAGACAGACAGACAGATTGATAAACTACCCCACAATGGGTAATGACGGATGGGCCTTCTTTTATAATGTGGAAGACTGCAGACAATTGTCAAAAAGACCGACTGTAGAATCACCATGCATAGAAACGATTGTAGTGAAACTGCAGATTCATCATCATCATCATCAGGTGCCTTGCCGCATGGCGTTGGCGATTATGGACTTCCATCTGTCTCTATCTCTTGTTGCCTCAAGCATCTCTTCCACCTTACTTGTCTTCAGCCACTCTGCAAGTCCGTCTAGTATCTTCTTCCTTGGTCTACACTGTGCTCTCTTTCCCACCAGCTTTCCCGTTGTGACCATGTGTTCTAATTCCCCTTTCCTCATAAAATGGCCTATGAATGTCGCCAGCCTTTTCCTAATCTTCCATATGAATTATCTACTTGTGGCTGCCTCCATCAAGACTGTCTCGTTTGTTTTCTTTGCTGTCCATGGAACTCTCAACATCATTCTTAGAAACCACATTTCGGCTGCCTCAATCTTGTTCTGGCTTTGCTTTTTGTCTGTCCACGCCTTGCAACTGTACAGCAGTAATGGTTCTAAATAACATTAAAGAACTGTCTTAAAGATGTTAATTGATAGGCATTTGTTGGTAAGAATGCTTTTCATCTTCTTGAATGTTGTTTTGGCTTGGCCAATTCTGCCGGCTATTTCTGATGTGCATCTGCCGTCTGGTGTAATGATCGTTCCCAGATATTCAAACTTATCAACTGTCTGAAGGCTGTGCCGTTTGCTGTTATTTTGCATAAGGGGATTTCATTTTTTTACTTATCACCATGCTTCAGTCATCCTGCTGTTTAGTTCCAATCCCTTACATTTGCTTTCTATTTCAAGTATTTTCACAAGGTTTTGTAGGTCCCTTTCATTTTCTGTAATTAGCACGGTGTCATCTGCGTATCGAATGTTGTTTATCATTTTTCCTCCAACCTTTAATCCAGGGTCTTCCTCTAGGTTTCTCATGATGTTTTCTCTGTAACATGAAAACAGATCTGGTGACAAAACACAGCTCTGTCTGACTCCTCTTTTGATGTTTTGTAAAGAGCTTTTTATTCTCATTGCAGCTGTTTGTTCCCAGTACATATTTCTGATTATTCGTAGATCTTTTCCATCAATATTGAGTCTTTTTAGTTGGTTGATCAATTCTTCATGTCTTACCCGATCGAAAGCCTTGGTATAGTCAACAAAGCATAAATGTAAATCCTTGTTCATTTCGATTGACCCCTCTTTGATAGTTCTTAGGGTGTATATGGCATGAATAGTTTCTTTCCCTTCCTCATATCCACACTGTTCTTCTGCTATTTCTCTTTTGATTCTATTCCTTGTCCTCATCATGATTATTCTTAATAGGATCTTGGTTACATGACTCATCAAACTGATCGTGCAATGGAGTTCGCATTCTATAGCCCCTGTCTTCTTTGGAAGTGCAATGAAATTTGATTTTGACATATCTTTGGAGATTTTTCCAGTGTCGTAAATTTCATTTAGGAGGACTGTTATTTTTTCAATACCTAATTGCTCCAGGGCTTCAGTCATCTCTGTGGTAATGTTGTCTGGTCGTGGGGCTTTTCCTGGTTTCATCTTTTTCAATGCTGCTCTAACTTCATCTTTCATTATGGGTGGTCCTTCAATGTTCTTTCTTATAATGTGTTCTACATTTCTGTCATCTTCAAAAATGTCTTTAATGTACTCTCCCATCTGTCTAATATTTTGTCTCTTTCCATGAAAAGCGTACCATCTCTCGATTTCAAGCAACCAGTTGATGTGCATGTATTTTTCCTGTGGACAATTTCTTTAATTCGTCTGTACATACCCTGATGATCTGTTTTGTGTTGGTCTTCTATGTCTTTGCATTTTGTTTTCAGCCAAGCCTCCTTAGCTTCATTGCACCTATTCCTGATTTCTTTGTTTATCTTCCTGTATATCTCCTCGTTTCTCTTTGCCTTCCTCCATTCCTCCATCAAGCCTAGAATTTCTTTTGTCATCCAGTCCTTTTTTGCTTTTCTATCTACTTTAGGGATTTCTTCACAAGCTTCATTTATCGAATTTCTCAGCTTTGTCCATCGTTCTTCACTGTCACCAACGTCTTGCAGAGCACTGAATTTGTTTTTAACATCCAAGTCCATTTTCTTCTATTAGGCTGCTCAAACCAGGTGTTTCCTACAATGAACTCATTCATCTGTGCCCATTCTACAAGTTTGCCTCCCCTTTCATTTTGTGTACCAACGCCATGAGGTCCAACTATATCCTCTACCCTATCCTTTCCCACTTTAGCATTAAAATCTCCCATTATTACTGTAACTTCTTGTGATTTACATTGGGCCTTGGCCATCTCTAATACTTCGTAGAAGTTGTCAATGTCTTCCTGAGTACTTGTGGATGTTGGTGCACACACCTGAATGATGTTGATATCAAATGGTCTGCCTCCCAGTTTGACCAGCAAGACTCTGTCAGACACAGCCCAGTATCACTTAACTGTTTATGATTTGTCCCTGTCCATTACAAAGCCTACTCTTCTTTCATGTGAGTTTCTACCCTTCCATCTCACTTCCCCTAGTCCTGAAATACTAATGTTAAGCCTTTCCATCTCCATTTTGACATTGTCTAATTTGCCTTTTGGAACAAAGTTCTTATGTTCCATGTTGTTACTTTTTAGTTTGAGTTTGGGTTTGGTCGCAGTAGCTTGCTGATGGTCTGGTGCACCACATGACTGTCCCTACTGGACGAAGGTGCTCCATTGGAGCACCTATTTACGCCGTTATCTTCATTTTTATTTTCACAGTCCATAATTTTTCTAGGGAGAATACGATGGTGGTTTACCGTTTCCTTCCATCAGTTCTTTTTTTCTTTGCAGTCTCTCTGCTAGCCTTTGTCATTCCCACGACAACCTACAAGGCAATAGGGTGATTTTTTCTTTCAGAGTTACCCCCCTTAACCTTATTTTCTCCCGAGATGTCCACAAGGCAGTGGAGCTATTTACCCATAGCTGGGGATCTGGTTCGAGAGCACCAGGGCATATCCACACGCCGGTGGGCCTGTGTGCCGCATGTATGGGAGCCAGACTTCATCCGAGTCCCTCGAGATTTAGCCTGAGTCCGTGAGGTGCTCAGTTACCGCATGTCGCCACAAGGAGGCATAACGTAGGGCTTGCTGATGGAGAGGCTATGTACTGACAGGAAGACACTTATGCATTCTGCTTTTCTTTTCGGATAGCTGCAACCAGCAGTGCTAGCCAGCGGTGCAGGTTGAAAGTAAGAGGTGACAAGCACTCAGTCACTAGCCAACACACTAGACGCATCACATCTGCCACTGACACACAAACTGCTGATTACAATCACAAAATCACTCACATGACCCAGCTGATGGACCCTTCTCCTCCTCTGTCCCCATTCCAAGTGGTTCAGGACTACGACACACTGGAATGCCTGAAAGCTGCAGCTACCTCATAAGTAGGATCCACCAGTATGACTGTGCTACAGCAACATACAATCTGGGGGATCTTATTTATATGAAACGCACGAACGAACGAACTCGTACTCTCTGCAACAATTTTAGTCACCCCTCTATGACTGCCAGCCCCAACGGCACTCTGTACAAAGCCAACAGAACATTCCAGCATCTCACAGAAGAACATAGCTCTGGATCGAATGTACAGTCTCACAGAACACAATTCAGGATGGAAAGTACGAAACTATCCTTAACATAATCATAATTTTTCAGCCATCGAAAAAGTCCGTTGTTGGACGTCGGCCTTCCCCAGCTGCTTCTATTCACTTCGTTCCAGCACTTTTCCTCTCCAGTTCTGGTCAAATCCATCTAAGTCATCTTTCCATCTAGTTTTCTGTCTTTCTCTATTGCGAGTCCCGTCTCCTGGTGTCCAGAACGTGGTTTTTGTTGTCCAACGATTGTCCATTCTCCGGATGAGATATCCTGCCCAGTTCCTTTTCAGTTTGTTGATTGTTTCCAGGATGTCTTGTACTTTTGTCCTTTTTCGGATCCACTGAGCTTTAGCATACAAACTGTAACATGTAAACAGCGTGTGTTGACATGATTTCATTGCAGAACATTACAGGAAAACACAACAAAGAACGGAACATATTGAGTGATTTTCTTTTACGATCATTTTACTTGGGCAGTTTTTCCTATGTTGTCACTTTTTTCGTCCCTTTTCCCGCGTTACCGTAATGACCACAGAAGCTGGGACAGTTGTTTCAACGCTATCACGATGATGGTGGTGATGAGGATGACAACGATGAGGCTATGGAGTTCCATCTAGGACTGAGACGATGTGATAGGGCTGTAATCCAGCTTATGGTCATGATATTATCCTGGCATCAACCAGGTCCAAGAGATACAGACACCTGCATTGTTGGTCAGAAAATTTACGCAATACTCTCAATGACGTATCCATGAAGAGGATGAGACTCGACTGTGTGGTTCCAGTCTTTCCAATGACCCCACAGCACACCCAACTCTGGGTGGGAGTCGACTGGGGCCGACAGACCCACAATGATTTTGAAACAACTGATGGGGATTGACTGAATGAATGTTAACGTGTTTTCACCACCCGACACTGCTTGGTTTGTTGCCCCTGGGCCAGTTTATTTTGACCTGCAGTCAATGCTACACGTTGTGTCACATAAAATCCTTGTGTCTGAATAGACTTGCTGAAACCTTTGTGAACTTATGTAAGTATGATTGTTTGATACATTGCGCAATTGTCTATTGCAAAACAAAATGATGATCGATTATGATTACTCAAAGGCCCCTATTGGCTCCACGGATGTTCTCTCTCTCTCTCTCTCTCTCTCTCTCTCTCTCTCTCTCTCTCTCTCTCTCTCTCTCTCTCTCTCTCTCTCTGTATGTGTGTGTATGTATGTGTGTGTTTGTGTGTGTGTATGTGTGTGTGTGTGTGTTGTATGTGTGTGTGTGTTACGTTGTGTTGTGTTGTGTGTGTGTGTGTATATGTGTGTGTGTATTGTGTGTGTGTGTGTGTGTGTGTGTGTGTGTGTGTGTGTGTGTGTGTGTGTGTGTGTGTGTGTGTGTGTTGTGTTGTATTGTGTTCACAAACAGTGAACAATGATTGTCATCAAATGATCAATGCTATTTGAAATATCAATGTTACCGCTTCAAAGAAACATTTTCTTTGGAACAATCGTTAAGTTTACCATCAGAAGTTCAGCGCTCTAATCTTCATCATTCTGAGCGCTAAGTTCATATATAATATAATTACAATATTTATATAGCGCAAAATCTTGATAAAATCAAATCTAAGCGCTGAAGCAGACACACACGCAAGCACGCACGCACGCGCACACACACACACACACACACACACACACACACACACACACACACACACACACACACACACTCACACACACGCATGGCTATAAATGGGGAGAAAGAATAAAAGCAATAAAAGCAAGAATAAAAGCAATGGAAAATTATAGAGAGCATAGCATATACAATTATATATTATAACCATGTGATTCCCCTCTGAGCGGAGACAGGCTGCAGAGGGGGGGGGGGGGGTTGAATGAGGTTAGGATTTTATGCAGACGAGAAAAGGTGAGTTTTGAGAGCGGACTTGAAGGAGACAAAAGTAGGTTGCTGACGGACTGAGAGAGGAAGTTTGTTCCAGGAGAGTGGACCAGAAACAGAGAAGGCTCGTGGACCATAGGTATTGAGCTTAGTGCGTGGAAAGCGAAAAGTCAGAGGATCAGAGGCAGAGCGGAGGGTACGTGAGGGAACATAGATCTCAAGTAGGCTTGACAGGTAATCGGGGGCTGCGTTATTGAGGCTTTTGTAGCACATGGTATCTAGTTTGTACTGTATGCGCTTTGATGCAGGGAGCCAGTGAAGTTGTGCCAGGAGAGGAGATATGTGGTCAGCTTTTTTCTTTTTGAGTACAAGGCGTACAGCATTGTTTTGAATGCGCTGTAGGATGTGAATGGAGAAGGCAGGAAGACCAGACAGGAGTGAATTGCAATAGTCAATGCGAGACATTATGAAGGAGAGAATGAGTTTTGCAATTGTTTCGACAGACAGATACTTCCTGATCAGCCTTATACGATGGAGATGATAGTAGCAGGATCTGGCAGTTTGAGAAACAAAGTTGTTCATGGAGAGGGTAGAGTCAATGCAGACACCAAGGTTTTTAGCTGAATCAGAAATTGGGACTGATGTGTTACATAATGGGAGAGAAAGAGGAGGCAGCTGAGAAAGTTTCTGACGGGTGCCAATGAGGATAGCTTCTGTCTTGTCGTCATTAAGCTGAAGTTTGTTGAACGTCATCCAGTTCTTAATGTCTGAGTAACACTCAGTGGTGCGAGTCAACAGGCGCTGTATATTATCAGGTGAGTCCCTGTCTTGAAGTTGGGTGTCATCAGCATAGAAGTGGTGTTTTATAGAGTGGGAATTGATGATGGTGGACAGGGGGGAGGTGTAAAGAGTGAAAAGAACAGGGCCAAGGACAGATCCTTGTGGAACACCACAGGTCAGGTATGCAGGTTGAGAGTAAGTGCCATTGATGTTTTCTGTTTGATAGGTATGAAGTGAACCAAGACAGAGCAATGTCAGAGATGCCAAAAGTATGATGAAGTCTAGAAAGGAGAATACCATGATCAATGGTATCAAAGGCTGCAGACAGATCAAGGAGTGTGAGGAGAGAGACTTTGCCAGTATCAGTTGCAAGGAGGAGATTGTTGAGAATGTGTAGTAGGGCAGTTTCAGTGCTATGGCACTGGCGATAGGCTGACTGGAAAGGATTGAGGAGATTGTTGGCAGACAGGTGAGAGTTCAGCTGGTTGAGGACGACTTTTTCAAGCAGTTTTGACAAGAAAGAGAGATTAGAGATAGGCCTGTAATTTTTCAGTTCATTTGGGTCTAAATTGTGTTTCTTGAGGAGAGGGTGAACAATAGCATTCTTGAAAGAATCTGGGACAGTTCCAGTTTGAAGAGAAGTGTTGATGATGTCAGTGATGAATGGGAGGAGAATAGGGAGACAGTCGGCGTAGAGAGAACCTGGAAGAGGATCCAGTTCGCAGGTTTTGAACGACATGGATCTGATTGTGTTGAGAATTTCTTCTTGTGAGACTGGGGTAAAAGTAGTAAGAGGTGTGCCAGAGAAGGAAGGGTCAGGTGGGCATGGTTGACAGGGTGTCCTGTCAAGCCTGTCACGAAGAGTTTGTATTTTGGTGGTGAAATACTTGGAGAATACAGATGGGAGTTCTTCATTTGTATGTTTTGTTGGGAGAGGTAAATCTTTTCGTGTGCCAAGGAGATGTGGTTGTAAAGAGTTCTTTTGAAGAAGAGGCATTCAGGATTTTGGTTTGGAAATAGCTTGTTTTTGCTGATGCAATGAGGGTGGACACTTTTGTTTTAGAGGCTTGGAAAAGTTGTCTGTGTACAGTGAGTTTGGATTTGCGTCAGCGGCGCTCTGCTCTGCGGCGGGCACGTTTTGCACAGGCAATCTCATGAGTGAGCCAGGGGGTAGGGGGGCGTCAGGTAAAAGACGGGTTGTGGCTGGAGCATGAGTGTCCAGAAGATGGTGGAGAGTAGTATAGAATTCATCGGCAAGTTTATGTGACTTTTCAGAAAGGAGACGGGAGGCATCAGATGAAAATGTGGAGAGGTCGATAGATTTGAGATTGCGTCGAGTCACTGTGCGCAAAATTTCATCAAGCACATATTGAGAGATGTGGAAACTTCGTTTACTTCGAATGAACGAAAGAACAATACAGTCACAGGAATTTCAGAGAGTAGTTTACCCCTTGAAACTCTTATGTGGCGAAGTCTTACCTTCTTCTGTTGTCACTGGCAACAGCCCAAACCGGAAGTGGTAATCATGTCTGGCATTTTTTGCCTGGCCCCATGGAGGAATGAACATGTTTCTTTGTTTCAAGCCATGGAGCTTTCTAGATCTTTTCCCATGTTTGTCATCACATAACAGTCTTTGGCTCTGTCTTACAGCTTACGGCCAATGAAATCTGCATGGTCCATCCCCAGGGGAGGCAAATCCATCCATCCTCTGTACAGCCGACGTGTTGTATCAAAGCCGTCTTCACACAACTGTACTGTCACCCTTCGTCACGAACAGAGAGAGCTGTCAGTTTGAGAATCCAGTTGTCTTTCTGCCATTCACTCACCTTAGCTGAGCGTTACTAGGTGTTCTAATTAACTGGTATTGTCATTCATAAACGCAGGCGTTTTGGGAGATTTAGCATTTCTCTAATTGCTTGTTATGCTCTTCTTTAAGCTTCTAGCTATAGACATCTCAGGTTAAGTTTACGTCGACGTGATGCTTCAGGTGAATCTACAAACATCTCCATTATTCTTCCTGTGCTAATGTCCCCCACCCCAGGCCCTTTTTATCACAGGTTTTTCTTTTGGATAAATTCTGTTTGTCTTTTCCTTCTGGGCTGAGTTCTTTTCCTAGTTAGTATCAAACTAGTTCTTTTGTCTATCCTATGTTTTAAACCACATCAATAGCATTTTTTACATTGCAATGACGATGTTGATGGGGATGTTTATCGTGATGCTATACAGAATTTTATTTGGGATTGAAAATGCGTGACAAAACTACACACTTTTTCTTAATATATCCTGGTGATCAGCAGGCCCAAGGGATACAGACACCTGTGGTGAAACCCTCCATGGTTCTTGATTCATGCAAAGATATCAGCTTCCACTGGATTCGATGTCCGATAATCAGAAAATCCCAGCTTGGTGTGTGGGTGCCACAAGTCCCTCAATCACTTCATAGAAGACTGGCAGACCTGTAAACTGAAGTCATCTAATTTCTCTGCATCCAGCTCAGATCCATACCCAAAGGTCACGTGACATGAGGAACTGAAGATCACATTTATTTGCAGACAGAAACAAAAGCAAACTCAAGTAAAACAAAAATCGCAAATGTGAGCCAGAAACACATCAAAAAAAAAAAGGAAGAAAGAAAAAAAAAGAATCAGAACACATATTTGATACAATAAAACAAGATCGACTGGCATAAAGTTCTCGGACAATTGGCTCCTATCAAACGTAAAAAAAAGAAAAAAAATTAAAGAATAAATAGACTAAAATCCTTTTTCTGTTTTTTTGTTTTGTTTTTTGTTTGTTTTTGTTTTTTGCTTTTCATGTGTGGGTCCATAATGTTGGTTTTGACACAAGATCATACGTCTTGTGGTTTTTGTAATCTTCCCTGATTCCAAGCTTGAGATCCTGTGGATAGCATGTGAGACCTAAGACAGCAAGACAGACAGACAGTGTGTGGACAGCATGTGAGACCTAACTGAGACAGCAAGACTGACAGACAGTGTGTGGACAGCATGTGAGACCTAACTGAGACAACAAGACTGACAGACAGTGTGTGGACAGCATGTGAGACCTAACTGAGACAGCAAGACAGACAGACAGTGTGTGGACAGCATGTGAGACCTAACTGAGACAGCAAGACAGACAGACAGTGTTTGGACAGCATGTGAGACCTAACTGAGACAGCAATACAGACAGTGTGTGGACAATCATGTCTGACCGATTACATGATTAAACCAACATCCCTTGACGTCTTGGTAAAACGACGTTGGGAGCTTCTAACTCCATAGTGATGTGACTATCCTAAAGGGAGCAGAGCTGATGGCAGGACGAGCTGACGTAGGATGAGCTGACGGCAGGACGAGCTGACGGTAGGACGAGCTGACAGCTGGACAAGCTGATGGTAGGACGAGATGATGGCAGGACGAGCTGATGGCAGGACAAGCTGACGGTAGGACGATCAGCCCAGTAAAGACAGGAAGGCCCAGAGGAAGGCAAAGCAGGGCTCTTTCATTCTCTGTTGGACTGGGAGCAGGGCTGGACCTGGTTGTTGTGTGTTGTGTGGCTGTGTCCTGTGGTTTTTCTCATCTCCTCACCTTGTAATTCACCTTGTAAACAAGAAAACATGTTCACCTGTTCACCTGTAGGTGACATCATTCTTGATAGCAACCGCTGATGCATGCCCCATCAGCTGCCTACATCCCCTTCTGTCTACAGTCCTGTAGATTTCACCTTTCGGCAACTTTGTTCACTTGGCTATGTTCTCTACATAGGAGGTCGGCGGTCTTCCTTGTTGCCAAGAAAAGAAGACAACATGACTGGGTCCAATTGGATCTTACAGGTGATGGACCCTCCTCAACAACACCTATCCCTATATGGGAAATGCTAAAAGCCTCTTTTGATATTGATTATACAGATGCTAAAAAATCTGAAAACGTCAACATTTCGATATCCATGGCAAGCAAACACATCGATGAAAAATTCCGTACCCACCTTCATATTTTTTACCGATGGATTAGTCTTAGAAAAAAATGTGCTGGAGCAGCATTTTATGTTCCAGAATTTAAAATAAAAAAAGTCATTTTTCATTGGGGCAAACATATCTATCTTTACGGTGGAATTAGTCGTTATTATACAAGCTTATCATTATCTAGTAAATCTTAAACCCGTGTCTTTCAAAGTAGTTCGATTTGTTGACTCAAAATCTGTATTTATATGCCTTAGGGTCTTTTGATGCCGACACAAGACCTGATTTAATTACTGAGGCAAATCATCTTATACATCGTTTAAGGGTCAAAGATTCAGATATCAGTTTATGCTGGGTGCCTTCTCACGTTGGTCTTCACGGCAACGAAGTAGTTGACAGAGCAGCTAAGCAAGGAGCGCATAATTCTGAAAATTCTATAGAATAGCATGTTCAGACTTCCGCAAAAGAAGCTTACAACTTGCTCGAATCAGCCTCATGGACTCGATTTCGTGAACATTTAAATGGACAGTTTGTGTCACAACAAATATAAAACTTACCGTTCAAATTGTATGTAAAACATTGCAATATTCTTCCATGTATCATTTGAGATCGATTGTTGTTGTTCGTTTTCGTGTTCAGCTAAACGCATTGAAAACAAAATATTGTAAAAATGTCAAGCGTATTTGCGGCAAACAGTTCACACTGTTTCACTGTTGATTCTACTGCAAAATGCTACATTCTTTTTTACCGAAAATGTTAACTCAAGAAAAGTATTCTGAAACTCATTTCCAAAAAGTTACATCAGATCAATCTTTGTTGGTTAAAATTTCAGAATCATTAGTTCACAGCCCTGTTAATGCATTACTTTAACTTTATGCGGTTTGTGTTTTAGTGTTACAATTTCCCTTCACATTGTTGAAGTTAATTGTTACAATGTTAGTGTTAAGTTTTTGTTCCAATTTTCTGTTCTCCCACCTACTTATGACTTTTCACGTCTCCCCTCTGCTGCAATCCAACCCGTTCAACTCTCGTTCTATATTTTATTTTATTTATTCATTTTTATTCCCCTCCCCTGTCTAATATCAATTATAGTGAAAAGACGTTAAATCAAAGAACGAACGAACGAACACACACGCACGCACACACACACTCACCAATATCAATAGATCTGAATTGTTATCGCTGTTGGAAATGAAATTCAATTATCCTAAAACAGCAAGTATAGTGGTGATGATGACGTTGACTATGATATTGATGACGACGATGATGACTACGATAATAACAATGGCTACGATGACACTGATGACGACGACAACAACGAAGACGACGGCGGCGACGACGATGATGATGATGACGACGACGACGACGATGATGATGGTGATGATAGTGGTGGTGGTGGTGATGATGGTGGTGGTGGTGATGATGGTGGTGGTGGTGATGATGGTGATGATGATGATGGTGATGATGATGATGATGTGGTGGTGGTGGTGGTGGTGGTGATGATGATGATGATGATGATGACGACGATGATGATAATGACAATAGTTCCAACTGTGCTTCCTGACATCATAAAATGATACTCACAACTCAACATTCTATATAGATATGGAGAAATACATATTTAATATTTAACCGGTCTGACACTCATCTGTCTGAAACATGCTAATACTTTGGGAGGCTTGAGAAAACCCTGAACATCAATGACACTTGATACATTTGTACACTTGTACATGACAGGAAGAAAGAAGAGTTGTGTGTTTGATGTGAAAACCAGTGGTGTTGTTTGATGGAAGACATGGATGGTGTGCTTACTACAAACTCGTTAATGTTCAGTCATACTTTTGGTCAGTGTTGTCTTTTTTTCTCATTGTGTTGTTCACTTATTGCGGTAAACGCTGGTATCGTCACACACGGAACTAATATAAGCAGCATGAATATCAACTACAATGGTGAGACAGTAAACATGAGTGAGTTGTGTCCTGGTGTGGAACAGCTTTATAACAAGAACAACATCACAGTTATACAGATCAATGTGTCAAGGTGTGGAAATGATCGCTTAGAGTTTCGCTTAGAACGTGAGGGAGTGGTGTATGGGTTGTGTGGAGACACCATCTACTGCGCCTGTGTATCGAGGCACCACAAGGTTTGTTTGTTCGAGCGTTTGTAAAACGATTAGCGTATTGGTGCGATGTCCATTTCAGCCGATGGGAAGCGCGAGCATACGTGAACATCAAAGAGGGTAATTATACCACTATGTTGCTGCATATGAAATGTGATATCCATTCAATTGAAGAAATCATCGTCGGCTCTAACGAGAACCGCATGTTCTTTTTCTACGTAAACCTCCCTCGTGTTAAAATCACAACTGAAGTAATTCAAGATCATGGTTTTATTGTAGGATACACGTCGCCTGATTCTGGGTATGTGAGTTTACCAGGTTTAGCGGACTACCCTGAACCGTCCTTCAGTACCTCCATGGAACTGAGAGCAGTGAGTGGGTCTCTTATCATGGCCAGCTTTCAGCGGTTACTTATCAATAACAAATTCCGTCCATGTTTACAATTTGTTTACAGAGAACCCGATGGAGAGCACGAAATTATCCAATCTGTGTGCCATGAGTTTGACACACCACCAACTGTCTTTCCAACATCGTGTCTCCATGTTCGTTATTACAGCCGAACTATCATATTGTCAGCCCAAATCCAACAAAGATTTTTCTTTTCTTTTCATTCGGAATCCTACCAGCCCCAAAACCTTCCCAGTGGTTTGTTCAACTGCTCTGTTGATCACTATTCCAGCTTCCAGCACCACCTGGACTGTAACTTGAAGACAGAATGTGAAGATGGACAGGATGAAACAGAACACTGTCCCTTCAGCAGTCCTGGTTGTCAGGGTTTGGTGGCTTCACGTGACAAGTGCTTCCAGTATCTGCCATCGCACAAAGAGAGGAGTTTTCACGAAACAATTTATGTGTGCCAGAAGATTGGTGGGAGAATGCCTTCCATTAAAACAAGAAAGGAACAAGATGATTTTCTGCTGATTTTTAAAGAACGATACGAATTTGTTGTACTTTTGGGTGGTTTGTCAGGTTGGGACTACTTGCCTTTTGTGTACAACACTTTTCGCAGATGGTCTGATAACACAGTGATCTACAACATGGATCATTTCGTGATGGAGGAACCATACAAACCTTCAAGAACAAGAGCTTCCTTAGGTATGGTCAGTGCAGATATGATATTTTATCCATCTGTTGAAGTACAATATTTGATAGGTTCTTTTTCTTTGGTGTGTGAAATACAGTTACATTCAGAAAATGTGAGTCTCAACCCAAGTGTTCATTTTACACGCCCACAGTCAGATCAGTCCATCTTCACACAGACAGGTCAGACGTTGTTTGAGTGTGGAAATGGTCACGTGACACATTCATTTTTAGCATGTGACCCTGACAACGATTGTAGAAAAACAGAGTATTCACCATTTTGTTTGTTTTTTGACAAGAATGCGAACACAAACAACGCAGTGAATCTTCCAGGTGACCACATTGAATATTTTTCTGCTATGTTTAATTGTTATGACGGCACAGTACAAGTCTCTTACAATTTTGTGTGTGACTTTAGAAAGGACTGTCCAGACAACAGTGACGAATCTTTCTGTGAAAACCCTTCATGTTCTGGCTTTCTGTGTCACAACCAACAATGTGTATCACATGGTCAACATTTCAACAGGCATGCAGACTGTCTGGATGATTCTGACGAAATCTATTGTTATGATGATCAGACTGTTGACATATCAGACAATGATCTTCATCACGTTGAGGCAGAAAGAAGTCAGAATCTGTTTATCAACCTGGATGGTACAGGGTACTTCACTCAGCAAGAGATGGAAGCTGATGAGTCTTGTCCTGACACTCATTACTGGTGTACAGAGGACTGGTTGTACTGTCTCTCTGTCTACACTCGATGTAACGGATTTTCTGACTGTACATATGGTGAAGATGAACAAGACTGTGAGACATTCACCTGTCCTGGTTTCTACCGGTGTCGTGGTTCTAAAGTTTGTGTTCATGGAGATCATCTGTGTGATGGCTGGGGTCAGTGTCCACAGCGTGGGGTGATGAATGGGGTGTGTGACATGACCCCGTTTCAAAAACTGTCTGTGCCCAAAGGGGAGTCCTTTGTGTGTTCCCGAAACCCTTTCCCCGCTAAAGTCTTTTATCGACTTCGCTTTCTAAACGCCTCAGGCTCAGGAATGATGTTGAGGGGAAAGTCAGTCACAAAAACATATCT